>CAUYRH010003134.1:0-37542 GCA_963574655.1 Perodicticus potto
GTTTCATGTCTTAAGTTTAAATCTTTAATCCAGTGAGAGTCTACCTTAGTTAATGGTGAGAGGTGTGGGTCCAGTTTTAGTCTTCTACAGGTCGCCAGCCAGTTCACCCAGCACCATTTGTTAAATAGGGAGTCTTTTCCCCATTGAATATTTTTAATTGACTTGTCAAAGATTAAGTAACGGTAAGTAGCTGGATTTATCTCTTGGTTCTCTATTCTGTTCCAAACATCGACTTCTCTGTTTTGTGCCAGTACCATGCTGTTTTGATCACTATCGATTTATAGTAGAGTCTCAGGTCTAGTAGCGTGATTCCTCCTGCTTTGTTTTTATTTCTGAGTAATGTCTTGGCTATTCGAGGTTTCTGATTCCATATAAAACGAAGTATTATTTTTTCAAGATCTTTAAAATATAACAATGGAGCTTTGACAGGAATTGCATTAAAATTATATATTGCTTTGGGTAGTATAAACTTTTTAACAATGTTGATTCTTCCCAGCCATGAGAATGGTATGTTTTTCCATTTGTTAACATTTTCAGCTATTTCTTTTCTTAAAGTTTCATGGTTCTCTTTATAGAGATCTTTCACATCCGTTGTTAGGTAAACTCCCAAATATTTCATCTTCTTTGGCACTAATGTGAGAGGAATAGAGTCCTTGACTGATTTTTCAGCTTGGCTCTTGTTGGTATATATAAAGGCTATAGATTTATGGGTGTTGATTTTGTAGCCTGAGACATTGCTATATTCCTTGATCACTTCTAAAAGTTTTGTAGTAGAATCCCTGGTGTTTTCCTGATATACAATCACATCATCTGCGAAGAGTGAAAGTTTGATCTCTTCTGACCCTATGTGGATATCCTTGATCACCTTTTCTTCCCTGATTGCAATGGCTAAAACTTCCATTACGATGTTGAAGAGCAGAGGAGACAACAATGGGCAACCTTGCCTGGTTCCTGATCTAAGTGGAAATGGTTTCAATTTAACTCCATTCAATACGATATTGGCTGTGGGTTTCTATCTGAATTTCAGAATCTCTTAGCATGTCTGGAAAGTCCTCTTTCATAATCTCATAAAGAAGAGACTCTGTACCTTGTGATGCCACTTCATTGTTTTCAGGTATCCCTAGAAGGCAAATATTGGTTTTCTTCGAGTTATTCCAGAGCTGTCTGAGAGAATGATCTGTTTTTGCCTTCCATTTCTCTTCCTCTTTGGAAGTTTGGGAGCATTTGAAAGCTTTGTCTTCCATGTCAGAAATCCTTTCTTCTGCTTGCTCCATTCTGTTACTGAAGGATTCTACTGTATTTCTTAGATCTTTGAGGGCTGCAACTTCTTGTCTCAATGTGTCAAAATCTTTGGTCATTTTGTCTTTGAATTCGTTGAATTCTTGAGACATCTTTTGGGTCATCGTTTGGATTACTGCTTGAAATTCTAATTCCATCTTTTCTTCCATTACACTCATCTTATTTGCTATCCAGACTCTGAATTCGATTTCTGACATTTCAGCCATTTTCTTAGGCAAGGGATCTTGTGCTGTACCTACCTTGTCGTTTACTCTGATTATTCATATTGCCAGAGATTTACTATTGATTCTGCCTCATGATTATTTTTCACTGTTGCCTATGACCGTCCTCAGAGTTGGGGAAGTGTCTCTCCCAGATCAGACCCCGGCAGATTCACTCTGTTGTTGCTGGATCTTCATAGGGAGTGACCCTGTGTAGCTCCTCTGGGACTGCCCCAGCCAGGGAGTTCTGGCTGTGGGAGCAGGTCCGGAGTGTGGCACGCCCTGATTAAGCAGCAGGGTGTGGGATGGTGCTCGCAGTTCTGGGATTGCCCGGCACCCGGTGGCCTTTGCAAAGGGAGCCCCGCCTCCAGCTGTCTCTGGCTGGGAGGAGGGCTCTGGAGGGAGGGCACGGGTCACGAGGCCTCCTGAGTCCCTGGCCAGACCAGCAGGGCTGGTGCAGAGGCAGAGAGGTAGGGGAGGACACGGGTTGGGCAGCTCCCAGAGTTCCTGGCCCAGGTAGGCCTGCGGAGGCCTGGCAGGTTTCCAGTGGAGTCCCTGGCTGGCGTTGGCTGCAGGCAGAGACCCAGCAGGGGGCTGTGCGGAGCCGCATGAGGGTCCTGGAGGAGTCCCTGGCCACAGCAGGTGGCAAGTTAAGGCCCGCGGAGTCCCTGACTGCTGCAAGAGGAGAGCCAAGTCCTGGTAGGGTGCAGGTCAGAGCCGCTCGGGGGTCTCAGCAGAGACCCTGGCCATAGTGAGCTGTGAGACAAGGCCCAGTGGAGTCCCTGGCTGCTGTGAGCAGGGGGCTGAGTCCCGGCAGGGCTTGTATCAGAGCCACACGGTGGTCCCAGCTGGGTCCCTAGTCAAGGCCGGCGGCGAGCAGTGGGCCGAGTCCCTGGCCACTGCAAGCGGAGGGCCAAGGCCTGGCGGGGCACAGATTGGAGCCACACAGGTGTCCCGGCTGAGTTCCTGGCCGTGGCTGGCAGTGGGCCGAGGCCCAGTGGGGCACGGATTGGAACCATGCAGGGGTCCTGGCAGAGTCCCTGGCCACTGTGGGTAGTGCGCTCAGCGGGATGCAGAGTGGAGCCCTGCAGTTCCAGTTGGAATTCCCTGGCCTGGGGGCTGGTGGGGGCTCAGTGGGTCACCAAGTCTCTTACCTGGCAGGCCGCCTGGTCTAGCAGACAGGGAGGGTGGGCACTGCTCAAACCCTCCTCCCTCAGGGGTCAGGCTTCTGATGCGTCAGGTAAGGAGAGACGGGTGTACTGGAAGTTCAGAATGGCGGAAAACTTTAGTTCAGTTTTTCTGCCTGAAGCTTGGTTTGTTGGAGTCGTAGCTTGCCTCAGCAGAGGTGACCTGCAATTATCACTTCTCTCTCTCAGCTGGGCTCCCAGTCTTCAGCTCAATTGGGCGGTTTCTGGAGGTTATCTTTCCTTTTGGACAGGAGCTTCTGTCGGAAGCTGCTTCCAGTCGGCCATCTTGCTCCCCCCCCACTCGCCAACAAAGTGTAAAAGTGAGAGAGGATACCCAGGAAAAGTATGTTCTGATCTGAAAGGACGAAAGACTTCTTGCAGAAACTCACTGAAACTCCTGTAATGTCCTCCCCACAGTGATTCAGCTCTTAAGAATTTGTAAAAACTTAGCTTCCTGGAACCTTAAAACTAATGCTTGCTTCCACTTCTGTAGATCCTGCCAGTGCTTTAAGACCTTTAATAAGGAAACAGTATGATTATTCCTTTGTATTCCTACTTGTGAGTCCTCTAAAAGGACAGAGGAAGCAGGCCAGGGAGCTCAGCCATTTTGGACTCTAGTCTACCATGCCCCCACCATCGCCCCCACCATCACCCCCCGCTGGAATAAAGCCCCTTTCTCTTACAAATGGAAGTGTTCAGATGATTCTTTCTCTCCATCAGGCCCCATTTTTCTGCTACAAAAGGTGTAGCCTGGTTTTTCCTTGCTGCTTATAGCAAAATACAAAAGGAAAGAAAGAAACTGAAGAACTACTAAGCAAAAATGAACCAGAATATGAAGGTCTCAAAAAATACTTTTAGCTTAGTTTGAGGGAGGATACCCAGAAAAAATAAGGTCTAAAAGAACAGATGTCTTCTCAAGGAGACCCCAAGGATACACCTGCGAGGTCTTCCCTGTGGTGACTCAGCTCTTAGGGATTTATAGACGTTAACTTCCTGGGACCTGAAAACTATTGATCTGGCTTCTGTAAAAGCCCATGGTTCAGTAAGAGCTGGAGCCCACTTCTCCTGCTTGATTCAAACTGACCAATGAGAAAGATACCCATGGGCTGGAACTTTTTGACTAGAGATAAAAAGGGAAAGACGAAGCCAGCTGGGGAGCACGGCCATTTTGAATTCTATGCTGTTTGCTCCAGAGTCTGAATAAAAACCTTCTTCTTAAATACAGTGTTTGAGTGTTTGTTCTCTCCACTGGGCCTTGTTTTCCCGCAACAAGTTTAATGAACTTTAGGGAAACAGTGAACTGTATGTAGTGTAAGAAACTTTCAGTAGCTATGATTAATATGTATAATAATCTTTTTATATTAGTGGCTTTATTTTAAAGAATGAACATTTATCCCATTTTTATAAGAAGAGAGACACAGGGCCTGGATTTGAGCCTGTTTTTCCCACTTATCTACTGTATATATTATACCTTATGTTGGTTAATTATTGTAGATGGTGATCATGTAAAAACTGTGTTTGGAGGAAATCCAAGAGTTCAAATTTAGTTTTATGAAGTATTGTAATGCAGTTATTGATAAGTGGTAACTATACATCTTCATGATGTTAGATTAGAAAAAATTTTGCTTAAACATAAAAAATACATAGCCGGGCGTTGTGGCAGGTGCCTGTAGTCCCAGGTACTTGGGAGACTGAGGCAAGAGAATCACTTAAGCCTCAGAGTTTGAGGTTGCTGTGAGCTGTGATGACATGGCACTCTACCAACCGTGACAAAGTGAGACTCTGTCCCAAAAAAATAAATTAAAAAATACTGAAAATTTAAAAGAAAAATATGACAAACATATTTGTAGGAAAGAGTGAGTGTGCAAAGCAATCAGAAAGGGAGATGTTGCCTGGATGCTTGGCAGCAGGGAAAAATGGATGTCAAATAGAAAAAACTTCACATTTCACGATGCCCATGCAGTAACCTACAGCAGGCCCAGAGGCCCAATAAGGAGCTATACATGCCACGGGGAGCACGCCCAGACCCAGGAACCTACGGCAGGCCCAGAGGCCCAACAAGGAGCTATACAAGCCACGAGGAGCACGCCCAGACCCAGTTAAGAAATGAGAACAGGAGGTGGGGACATACCTCAAGAGAAGGTATTTTTAAGGAGTCTAGTACATTAACTTGCTTCCAGGTATTACCAAGGAATATAAGTTTTCTAGAAGGTTTATATTTTTTAATATAAACCTGTTAGTTTTGATACAATTTCTAATTTATAGAAAAGTTGCAAGAATAGCTTGAGGAGCATGTATAACCTCTACCTAGATTCACTGATTGCTTAAATTTTGGACCCTACACACACACACACACACACACACACACACGCACGCACGCACACACACACACACACACACATTCTGTGCGTGTGGACATTTTTTTTATTTTTGCAGTTTTTGGCCGGGGCCAGGTTTGAACCCGCCACCTCCAGTATATGGGGCCGGCGCCCTATTCCTTTGAACCATAGGTACCGCCCTGTGAGTGGCATTTTTGTCTTCCAAAATAAACAAGGTGTAATAATTTTTTTTTTTTTTTTTTGCAGTTTTTTGGCCCGGGCTGGGTTTGAACCTGCCACCTCCGGCATATGAGGCCGGTGCCTTAGTCTGTTGAGCCACAGGCACCACCCTAAAGTGTAATAATTTTTAAAAGAAAAAAACAATGATCTTTAATAGTTACAAAACATTCACTAGGGGCTAGTCATACCAATAAGTTCTTAGATTCACATTATCTCAGTGAATACTCAAAACTAGCTTTTGAGCACATTTTATGGTATGGCAATTATGCCTCATAAAAATAAGCACACAGAAAAATCAATTAAAAAAAAATTTGAAGTTGATATGATCATTATTTCAATTTCAGAGATGAGTTCAGGATAAACAAGTACTACACGGCAAGAGCAAACACTGAAGCCAAGTGTGGGGATATGATCATCTCACCAAAGTACCCTGCCTTCCTGTGCCTGGCTTCTTTTCATTTCCAATGTGACAGCTGCATGAGCAGTTGCAATATGCCAAGATAAAGACTTCACAGCATAATGGCTCATCCACACCAGTCACAACTGTGTATTAACGCAGCCCCAATTATGCACTAGAGTCTGTAAAGCCCACGAAATGAGACAACTCTTAACAAGCTGATAAATTTTAAACATACAAATTTAAAAGTACATGTACTACATGTATTGCCAAAGGTTTTTAGAAGTCTGAATTCAAACTACAGTTAAAGGTCTTTTTAAAAGCTTATTAAGCTGATTCTGAAATTTCTGTAGAAACACAAAAGAACTACAAGAGCCAAAACAATTTTAAAAAAGAAGTTAGATGACTACATTACCTGATTTCAAGGCTTATTATAAAGCTACAGTTATCAAGTGGGTACAGGTGAAAGAACGCACATATAAATAAATCCAAAAGAAGAGAAAGTTCAGAAAAAGACCAACATATATAAAGTCAATTAACATTTGACAACTTTGAAAAGGAAATTCAGTAGAGAAAGGATGGTATGTTCAATGAATGGTACTAGATCAATAGGACATTATGAGCAATTAAAAAAAGAACCTCAAACCTATACAAAGGTTAATTTAATATGGGTCACAGCCTAAATGTAAAACCTAAAATTATGAAACTTCTAGAACAGAACATAGGTAAAAATCTTCATAGGCTTGAATTTGGCAGAGGTGTCTTATGATATAACACCAAAAGCACAATCCACAAAAGAAAATTAGCAGGACAGACTTGGGCAAAATTTTTAAATTCTGCCTTTTGTATACACTGTTACAAAAATGAAAAGAAAAACCACACACTGGAAGGAAATATTTGCTAAATACATATCTCATAAAGGACTTGGATCTAGAACATATAAAGAATATTTAAAACTCCGGAAGAAAGCAAACCATCCAATTTAGAAACTGGGAAAAAGATCTAAACAGACATTTTATTAAGGAAAATATAACAATAGCATATAGGCACACTGGGAAGTACTCAGCATCATTAATCATTAAAGATATCACTACATAGCTATTATATTAGACAAAAAGAGATCTCACAATACCTAATACCAAAAGGCAACAGTGAACACTGTCACAACTGTAACTATCAATCACTGCTGGAGTGAAAGCAAAACTATACAGCCACGATACAGTTTGGACATCTCCAAATCTCTAAATGTTGAAATGTGAATCTCCAACGTTGGAAGTGGGAGATGTTTGGGGTCATGCGGGAGACCCCAAGGATATACCTGCGAGGTCGTAGAGTAGACCCCTCACGAACAAGTTAATGCCCACCCTGGGGAAGCAGCGAGTGAGTCTTTGCTCTGCTAGTTCCCATGAGAGTGGGCTGTTGGAAAGAGGCTGACACTTCACCCCTTGGTCTCTCTCGCTTCCTTCCTCATCGTGTGATCTCTGCTAATGCCGGCTGGCCTTCACCTTCTGCCGTGAGTGGAAACACCCAACACCCTCACCAGATGCTCAATCTTGAATCATCTAGCCAGCAGAACAGTAAGCTTGAAAATCTCTTTCCTTTATACGTTACTCAGCCTCCAGTCTTCCTTTATAGCATCACTCATTGGACTAATGCTAGTCATTTTGGAAAACAATGTGTCACTTTCTTATAAAGTTAAACATATATTTCTTGTGTGATCCAGAAATCCTACTGCTAGGTATTTTCCCAAGAGAAATAAAAACATATGTTCAGGGCAGAACCTGTGGCTCAAAGGAGTAGGGCACTGGCCCCATATGCTGGAGGTGGCAGGTTCAAACCCAGCCCCGGCAAACTGCAAACAAAAACATATGTTCATAGAAACCTGTAGATGAATGATCACAGCAGCATTATTCATAATTATAAAAAACTGGAAATATCACAAATGGGAATATTGCTCAATAATAAAAAGAAACAAGTTACTAATACACACAACACAGATGAATTTCTTTTCCTTTTTTTTTGGTTTTTTTTTTTTTTTTCAGAAAGTCTCAAGATGTCACCCTGGGTAGAGAGCCATGATGTCACAGCTCACAGTAACCTCCAACTTTGGGTTTAAGTGATTCTCTTTCCTCAGCCTCCTAAATAGCTGGGACTATAGGCTCCCGCCACAATACCCAGCTATTTTTTGGTTGTAGTTGTCATTGACGTTTGGCAGGCCTGGGCTGGATTCAAACCTGCAAGCTCCAGTATATGTGGCTGGCACCCTGGCCACTGAGCTATAGGCACCAAGCCAACACAGATGAATTTCAAATGTATTGTGCTAGTGAAAAAAGACAAACTCAAAAGGCTACATTCCTATGATTCCATTTGTATGACATGATTTAAAAAACAGAATGATTTTTGTTTTTTGGTTTTTTTTTGAGACAGAGTCTTACTCTGTCTCACTGGCCATAGCATCATAGCTCATGGCAACCTCAGACTCTAGGGCTTGACAATCCTTCTGCCTCAGTCTCCCTAAAGATGGGGGTCTCACTCTTGCTTAGGCTGATCTAGAACTCCTGAGCTCAAGCAATCCACCCACCTTGGCCTCCCAGAGTGCTAGGATTATAGGCGTGAGCCATCGCACCTGGTCAAAAAGCAGAATTTTTAAAGACGGAAAAAAGATCAATGGTCACCAAAGCTGAGAGTGGGAGAATGTCACAAGGGAATTTGGGGGGGTTGGGGGGCAGATGTTACTATTCTGTATCTTCATTATTATAGTGCTTAGAAGATAGTACTTGTTTGTGAAAGTACCCAACAGGGAGTAAATTTTACTGTATGTAAATTATACTTCAATACACAAACTTGAAAAAACAGCCTAGCTTAACACTAAGTTTTAAGATCTGTTGAGATGCAAACATAAAAATTTTGAATGATGAGCAAATTATGGCTGTCTCAAGCAAGTTCATCAAATAGACTTGATTAAAATGTGAGAATGTTTTAGATTTTAAATGTTACAATTTCTATACAATAGGAATCAGAAGGCCTGGTGCCCTAATTCTGCCAATTAAGTGACACATAGGTCACTCCAAAAGTTTTTTGTTTTGTTTTGTTTTGTTTTGAGACAGAATCTCAAGCTGTCACCCTCAGTAGTGCTGGGGTGTCACAGCCCACAACAACCTCAAACTCTTGGGCTTAAGTGATTCTCTTGCCTCAGCCTCCCAAGTATCTGGGACTATAGACACCCACCACAATACCCGGCTATTTTGTTGTTGTAGTTGTCACTGATGTTTGGCAGGCACAGGCTGGATTCAAACCCACCAGCTCCAGTGTATGTGGCTGGTGCCCTAGCCACTGAGCTATAGGCGCAGAGCCTACTCCCAAAGTTTTGAGACAGACTACATTATGGTCCATTGTTTCACTTCCAAAAAACACAGTCAACAATGTCCTTTCTGATTCATACATGCAAGTTTCAACTTGCTCCACTTATCACTGCTGCTCAGAAGGCTTTATTTATTTTCTGCTGTGCAGAGTTTATGTTTCCTGAGTTTTTGGGTATCTTAAAACTTTTGTCATGACCCATATACATGGCAGTAATAGACTGTTATTTTTCTACTTGTTAGTTTATTATCTATAAAACGAGAAAAAAAATTCCTAAACTCAAGATGGCTGAAGCCATCGAGAGATAATAATATGGAATATATGGATGCAGATGGAATATGTATATATAAAACCAACCAAATGTAGATACTATGAAACATTACATCAAATTTCCTCAAGGCTAAGACTGAAATTTCAACCTTAATATAATTCTGTTGGCTGGGTGCAGCAGCTCATATGGAAATCCTAACACTCTGGGAACCTGCGGTGGGTGGATCCCTTGAGCTCAAAACAGAAAACGTATCCAGACATGGTGGCAGTGCTTGTAGTCCCAGCTACTCAGGGGAGGCTGAGGCTAGAGGATCACCTGAGTTCAAAAGGTCGAGGTTGCTGTGAGCTATGATGATGCCATAGCACTCTATCCAGGGTGACAGAGTAAGACTGTCTCAAAAAAAAAAAAAATACTGTCATTACAAATAGTAACAGAGAAGCAGGAAAGTAAATTATTTTCTGCAGCAGAATTAAAAGTAAAATAGACAACAGGAATCACAAGTACATAAAAACCTAGGATGGGAACAAATTGGGCCTTTGGCCTTTTGTTAATGGTTACTTTCTTTGAGGAGGGGCACAAAGATGCTGTTTTCTAAGAGAAAATATTATCATAGATAAATATCTTTGTATATTAATAAATGCAATCATTTTGTAAAAAAAATCAAAACACAAGTGCTTGCTATCTGTCAACACTAAGTGCTTTACACATTGTGAACTAATTTAATATTCACAAAACCAAAAGATGGCACCAACCTTACTTTGCTTATTTTCTAAGAGTCTTATTAATAAAGCTTCAACAAGTCTTAATATAGTGAAAGAAAACCATTTAAGAGCTGGGCGTGGTTCAGGCCTGTAATCCTAGCACTCTGTGAGACCGAGGGGGGTGGATTAGCTGAACTCACAGATTTGAGACCAGCCCGAGCTAGAGCGAGACCCTGTCTCTAAAAACAGCATTGTGGCAGGCACCTGTAGTCCCAGCTACTGGGGAGGGTGAGGCATGTGACTCGCTCGAGCCCAAGAGTCTGAGGTTGCTGTTGAGCTATGATGCCACCCCACTCTACTGAGGGCAACAAAGTGAGACTCTGTCTGAAAAACAAAAACAACAACAAAAAAAACCCATTTAAATCAGTAATGCTGAATTTAAAAGAGCTTCTGAGGACTCCCTGGAAGTCCTAACATCTGAACCCCAATCCTTACTCTAGAAGCTCTCATTTTGGCTCAATGAACAAAGTAAGGAACTGAAATATCTGATCGCTGAGCGATCAAAGAGCAAGCATTCGCTGCGGAAGACCTTTTCAGTGTTCTCAGATACGAAGCACAGGGCCCTCACCCCAGACTGTGAACGAGCTGCCGAGCACCTCCACTGTAGGTACACACACCTGTGTGTTTGTCCCCAGTGAAGAGCAGGCTACATCCACGCGTCAACCAAGAACGGGGGGTGGGGGGGTCCCTGCCCTAAGCCCCATGCTGTGAGAGCCTCACTTTCATTTGGTCCCCCAGGCTGAAGATTCCAGAGTCTTCTAGAACGTATGCCAGGATACCCAGAGCTGTGAGAATGCCTGTCCAAATGGCTCCAAACCCGCTTCCAGGGACCCTCTCGTTGAGACACCTTGCCGCAAAGTCATGCTATATAGGTGTATGATGGCCAGAGGGGTTGTTGGGTGGGCAGAGAGGGCAGCCTGTGCGTCTGTCTAAGCACAGCCCTATCTACACAATATGCACCCAGATCCCCGAAAGGGCGTAAAGGAGCCCGATCTCCCGTGCTTCCCCTTTCTGGAGAGGAATTTGGAGACATCTAAGAGGTACCTGACACCTGCTATGGAGAGATGTAGACAAAAGCTAAGACAGATGTACTGACAGACGTGTAAGGGCACGGATGAGGCTCAGAACACCGGCTGAGGCCGTATACGCAGTTGGGAAGAAGTGCCGCAGGCGCCATCTGCATTCCCATCCAAGCTCCATGGGGGAGGGGGCGGCGGGCACACTGGAGAGGGTGTTCAAGAGCCCAGGGAGATGACAGGGTAGCAACAGAGGAATCTGGTGCAGAGTGAGCGCACGGCCGTCAGCTGACAGCGGGAGCCAGTGGCCGCCGCCGACGTCACGGCATTGCCGCGCGTCACCGTCACCGCAGCCTGCCGCATCCGCCAGAGCGCTCCGGACCAGCGCGGGTGCGGGAGCCGCCAGACCTCTGCCGAGTCTCTGCGAACATGGCCGACTCGGAGGACCAGGGGCCCGCCGAGCCCAGCCAGGCGGCGGCGGCGGCCGAGGCGGCGGAGGAGGTAATGGCCGAAGGCGGCGCGCAGGGGGGCGACTCGGACGGCGCGGCCGCCCCGATGGCCGAGGAGCCCCAGACCCCCGCCGAGAACGCACCGAAGCCGAAAAACGACTTTATCGAGAGCCTGCCTAACTCGGTGAAATGCCGGGTCCTGGCTCTCAAAAAGCTGCAGAAGCGGTGCGATAAGATAGAAGCCAAATTTGACAAGGAATTCCAGGCGCTGGAAAAGAAGTACAACGACATCTATAAGCCGCTGCTTGCCAAGATTCAGGAGCTGACCGGAGAGATGGAGGGGTGTGCGTGGACCTTGGAGGGGGAGGACGAGGACGAGGACGAGGACGAGGAGGGGGACGACGAGGGGGGCGAGGAGGACGACGAGGCCGCCGGGGCGGCCGCGCGCGCCGAGGATGCGGGCGCCCACGCCGAGATGCCGGATGACGCCAAGAAGTAAGCGGGGCAGGCATGGAGGAGAAAGCTGCCCAAGAAAACAGCTTGCTTTTTTTTTTTTGAGTATTGGTGGACTTTAAAAGGCTCAGGTTTTTGGACCAAAATACAATGTGAATCTATTCTGACATTCCTAAAATTGACTAAATTGAAACAATTAGATCCTGGCCAGCCCATTTCAAAATGTATCAAACGGTGTGGAAGCAAACCAAATTCAACATAAAATTGATTTTTCATGATCTCTTCTGTGAGGACTCGAACTGAGACTTGTACGGGGTGTCAACAGATGGGAAGAAAAGAACGTCACTTTGAAACCCATTCATCACACAGCCATTACACTACACGCCCACGCCGAGCCAAGCCCGACTGCGTTCTCAATGCGTCATTCTTCAGTTTCTCTAGTCCTGACGTGGCCCGGTGCAGAGAAAGCAGAGCTCAAGAACAACGTCATCTTTGAAGACTTTTGCTTTGTAACCCAGACATCAGTCAGCTTTCTTCTTCAGGACAGTGATGACATCGAGGAAGCCTGGGTTGGAGATCATGACTCTACTATTAACGAGGCCAGGAAAACTGCCATTTCTAATTCTAAAAAATGTTCTGAATGTTTGAATTTAGAGAAACATGGTTCCAAGGAGATTGTAAAACTTGTATAATATCGTCAACATATGTATTCATTAGTTATGATCTCATGTTTATGTGTTTTCTTGGTAGTGTCTATTTACAAAGCGTAAAAATGTTTATTAAATCACTTTACCTAGCATCTTAGAAGCATTAATTTACTTGAAGAGATGTAGAACGTAGCAAATTACGTAAAGCATGTGTATCCAGTGTCATGTAGTTTGATCCTTGTGAAGTCTTTTATGTCTTGTTGCTTTTAGGGTGTAGCTGTGAAAATCATCAGAACTCTTCAATGAAGCTAATATGTTTGGAAAAAATATATACTTGAAGAACCAATCCAAGTGCGTGCCCCTGCCCCCAGCTCAGAAGTAGAAAGGGTTTAAGTTCGCTTGTATTAGCTGTGCCTTCATTATTTTGCTATGTAAATGTGACATATTAAATATAAAATGGTGCATAATTAAATTTTACTGCTTGAGGATAGACTGGCATACAGGAAGGATTTTTAGAAAGAATATATCTAATGTAAAGACTCTTAGCTTCTTTGTGGGTTTTGAATTATGTCTGTGCCAGTGATCTATAAAGAGCATAAGCATAAAGTTGTTTACCACTGTGGTGTTAATAAAAAAATATTTTCAAAAAAAAAAGGACTTGGTACTCTGCCTGTATTCAAATCTCAGCTCTGCCTATTAGTAATGCACCTTGTGCATTTAAGCTAATACTCTTTGTGCTCAATTTTGCCTCATCTATAAGAGGAAATAGTAATAATCCCTTCTTCACAGGTGGTTTAAAAGAACAAATGAATTAATACGCAAAGCCTGTAGAACATGTCTGACACACAGTAAGTGCTGAATAATTTGCAGCTATTATTACATGATAGATAAAGACACTGGAAATTCATTAATTGGAAATTCAATTCCTCCTTTTCTCCTATAACAAAAGAAAATGGACATCATCATATTCCTCTATGATTCCTTATTACAAGAGAAGAAAGTGGCCTTTAATTCAGAAACACAGGAAATCCAATAAACCATCTCCTTAATATAAAATCTGGTTTTGATCTCCTCCCAAAAAAGGATAAAATACTTAAATGTGACATATATACACAAAAATAGCTATTTCAACTTTACCTTTGGGCATTCTGAATGAAACAAAATTTTTTTAAAACTAGGCTCAAAATAATTTTAAAATCAGATGCCATTTTTTCCCATTTCCCTTAAGGGTTAAAGTTACAAAGAAGCAAAATGACACTCCTTTACCTTAGGGAATGGAAGGCAGCTCTGACCTGTTGCTAATGACAACAGCTGAATGCAGCAACCTTCAGGTCATGTCAATCTTCCTTAGGGCCAGGCCATCCAAAAGAGAAAATCGATACATTACATAAGAAGTTCTGATTATCTTAACGTTATCATTGTCTTAATAGAGAAAAAAAATCTAGTAAAATTTAATATTCATTTCTTATCCCTAGGAATAAGAGATACTGTCATTTAATATATTTCTAGGTCCAACAGAAAGCAAAAATAATTTAAACACAAGGGGTATAATTGAGAGAAGTTTTTTGCCAGCATATGATTATTTACATATAGACAACCCAAGAGAATCAACTGAAAAACTATTAGATTTAATAATAAATCTAAATGGTCATCAGATAAATGCCCCAAACCCAATAATTATTTCTAGGTATTAATAATGATCAAAATACATGGGAAAGGGCTCTCTTTTGTGGTAGAAATAATAAATAAAAATATTTATAAAAACTTTACATAATGTGTATAACCTATGTGAAAGCAAAAACAAATGTAACATAGGCTTTGGGTGGTCAGATTAAATATCATAAGAATGTCAGTTTTTTCTAATTAAGTTTTAATTTATCACAATTTTAATAAAACCCAAACTGGATCAGGAACCTAATATATTTACATGAATGTTTATCTGTAAGAATAGCTAAGAAAACTTTCGGCAATTTGGAAACTGTTCAGATTTTTACCTCAGACTACGGACACCCCCATTTTTTTAATCGAAGAAAATACATTAAATATTTATCAATTACTGGACAAGAGAAGGCTAAGATTAGAGTGATAGAAGACCAAAAGAAATAACAGACATGCCATAAAAATTAAGAAAGTATAAAGACTTAAAGATATACACTCTACATTTACAAAAGCAAAAACAAACTGGGAATAAAATCTATAATAAATATGGATAGCAAAGGGTTAATAATAAAGAGTTCGTACAAATCATATGAAAATTATTTAGACCTAATGGAGAAATACATAAAGTACATCAACAGATTAAGAAGAAGGAATACTGCAAAACTCATCTGAGGCAGAAAGACATGTTCCTGAAACTGCAGTATTAGGAGAACCAAGGTTCCAGCAAGGTCTGGAGACAGGGACGTGAACTCCCAGCTGTGAGCTCTGGCCAGCAATCTTTTGTTTAGGATAAGACTCCAGCTGTAGGGTTTTCTAGCTACCATCATATCACTGTTGGCCCCTTCACTAAGGATACAAGGATGTTTATGATGCTCTTTATAATGTTAAGTGATTTGTACCGTTTCCTAACTGGGCTGATTTTTACTGTTTCCCAGACTGCTTATTTGATATAGTTCCTCAGGCACAATAACATCTGCATGTTAAAATCTAGCAGCATACCCTCTGCCAAGACAGGTCAAACACTATCACTCATAAGCCATTTTTAACCCATTAGAGGCCAAAATTAGTCAATGAAGCACAAAACGGCTGGCAGAAAAAACGTAAGCGTGCATCAGAAATGCACCCAAAGCTTGGGTTACGCAGCAAACTGTAGCATGCTCGTGCTCACTGTGCAAGCACAGCAGCTGCGCTGGTATTTACTCGATACACGAACAGACACATTAAGACATGTACACACACAAACACAAACACTTTTTTTATTGAGGGAAAATTCACAGAGCATAAAATTAACCATTTTCAAGGAAACAATTTTGTACATTCACAATGCTGTGTAACCATCACCTATTTAATTCATTTAAACAAAATATTTGAGAGGTAAATAGTAGTAAAAATGGATCAATACCATGTAATACAGGTAAAGTAGGCTATGTGTGAAAAAAATGTAGAATTTTAAAAATGAGACTGAGTTGATTGGTTTTCTCCGACAGAGAGAAGGCACAGTCACTGTTTGGAAGAACAGGTGGAATGGGGACTCACATACGCTGATGATGATGTTTAAGCTGCTGTAAATTCATGAGCAAATTCAGCAAAAATATCAACAGATGCAAAATGCTATATGTATACTTTCATTTTACCCTTGTGACCTTATCATTGTTTATTTTTAAAAATCAATTTTAAAGGCAAAAAAACCTTTATACCCAAAAGATTTTTGATTTAGTCTTATTAAAAAATCATGGTGTGGGGGAGAGAAAGAAAAAAAGACAAAAAAGAACATACAAACAAATACAACAAATATCCAAAAGTGAAGAAACAGAAAATACACACACAGCAGACCATATAGCACTTATCAAGGGTGTCTGTGAGGGCTATAACAACATCTTAAATATAAGCGCTGTTTTCCCCTACGTTAAAAATCCATTCAATTTCATAAATATATAGCATATTTGCAACTATGCCAACTCTTATTTTTTTTTTTTTCTTTTAATTACATAGTCTGCCTGAAAGGAAAAACAGCAAACTCTTAGTCAATTTTCTTCCTGGGGGGAAAGGGGGGCAGGTCCTCTAAAGCCCCCCAGTCCTAGCCTGTGAGAGGCCGTATGTTGACACCTGTGGAGCAAAAGCTCTGACTCAACCTGCCGGGCTCTGAAGCCTGAACTTCCAGCTGTGAAATCAGGAGCAAGTGATTTATACTCGGCTGTGCCTCTACTTCCTAATCTGTAAAACAAAGAGGCTTAACATGTATAGTACTTTGAATAGTTCCCGACACATGGTAAGTACTCAAAAAATGTTACTGGTGTTTTAGTTATCTGATGTTCCTTTAACAGTCCAATGTAAATACATGCAGATTTTACAGACTGCACCCCTCACAGACCATTCTGAGAGACCAACTGAAGTCTGTCCGCTCTCTAGTATCAGTAGATTTTAAGAGCTGGAAGTATTTGGCATGCATGAATTGTATTCTCACTATGGAATCTACATGCCCTCTGGGGCACTGACCTTAAATCTGGCATTTCTCACTGTGTGGTTCTTTTACTATTCTCTGTCTCTTCCCATTTTCCTGGGGAAAAGCAATAGCATTTAATTTGATTGCATAAATATGAAGTAAATTTGGGGGGACCTAGAACAATATGTGGCATTTTCATTAATGGTAATAACACCACGCTATAAAGTGTGAGAAATAATTGACAACAAGTAGCCACATAATATTGTATTATCCAGAAGTGACTACCAGTGGCAAGATTTGGTATTGATGCGGCCACCAGTAATCAGCCACAGATATTCTTTTACTTGGTTTTCCATAACTCATTTGACTGTGTAGCTCTGGTCCAAGGACAGAAAGCAATTTTAAAACCAAATGCAGCTCGGCGCCTGTGGCTCAACTGGCTAAGGCGCCAGCCACGTACACCTGAGCTGGCGGGTTCAAATCCAGCCCCAGCCTGCCAAACAACAATGACGGCTGCAACCAAAAATGTCTGGGCGTTGTGGCGGGCGCCTGTAATCCAAGCTACTTGGGAGGCGGAGGCAAGAGACTTGCTTAAGCCCAGGTATTAAGAGGTTGCTGTGAACTGTAATGCGACAGCACTCTATCCAGGGTGACAGCTTGAGGCTCTGTCTCAAACAAAAAAAAAAAAAAATGCAAAGGAGTAAATGATGTAGCTGGAACTGGTATTCCTCTGGCATTTTCCTCTATGGAAGTCCTGACAGCAAATACCTTACTGTTAACAAAAACAGCCTCAATGCCACCAATATCTGTGTATATAACCACGTAAGTTAAAAATCTAGCAGGTTCATTCATTTTGCTTTTTGGTCATATAATATGGAACCCTCAATGATAAAACTATGACATATTACCAAGGAAATCACAACTACCATGATAAATCTTCTACAACTTCATAAAACCTTTCTTACCACAATCTTTTTTTTTCCTCAGAATAATATGACAGTACAAATGTTTAGATTATGATGTTTGCATTTGTTAGGTAAAGTCCCTGTTGTAGTTGCGTCCCGCACCCAAGAGGTGTGCCATATACCCCTACGTTGTGCCCATTAGGTAGGAACACACTGATTCCCCTCTCCCTGACACCCTCTTACCAGGATCTTAATGTACTTTGTTAACAGGATTCCTATTCTATGCAGCATAAAAGGAAAAGAAAAGAATTCACTTATGTCTTTTTCTGGTTGTTCTTAACCATAATGGCTATATTAAGCAGCATGGCAGTAACCACATTAGGTTATTAGAAGCTGTGCAGCAGTGTTATGGACTGAATGTTGACGCCCCCAACAAAATTCCCACATTGAAACTCTAGCCCAGAATGTGATAGTATTAAGAGGTGCAGCCCTCATGAATACCGTAAGTGCCCTTCTACGAGTCCTGAGAAGACAAGGGAAACAAGGAAGGCTTGTTTCCCAGGGCTGCTCGCCACCACTGGAGGATACAGATTGCAGCCTGGATCCTGGAAGAGGGCCCCTGCCAGAACCGGCACCCTGATTTTGGACTTTCAGACTCCAGAACTGTTAAGAAAAAGATTTCTGGCTCAGCGCCTGTGGCTCAATGGGCTAAGGCGCCAGCCACATACACCTGAGCTGGTGGGTTCAAATCCAGCCCGGGCCCGCCAAACAACAATGACGGCTGCAACCAAAAAAATGGCCGGGCATTGTGGCAGGCGCCTGTAGTCCCAGCTACGTGGGAGGCAGAGGCAGGAGACTTGCTTGAGCCCAGGTGTGGGAGGTTGCTGTGAGCTATGATGCCACGGCACTCTATCCAGGGTGACAGCTTGAGGCTCTGTCTCAAAAAAATAAATAAATAAATAAATAAACTTCTTTAAAAAAAAAAAAAGAAAGAAAGAAAAATATTTCCATTGTTTATAAGACACTCAATCTAAGGTACTTGGCAATAGTAACCTAAACAAGGATAAACAGGTAACTGAGACATTAACAGGGTCTCCTGCCTGACACGGAGTGACACGGAGACACATACCGCTAATGTCTAATGACGCTAGAGAACCAAAACCTAAACTTTGACCTAACACTGAAGCTGTTCCATTCTTGAATCTGAAACACAGCATACTGGCGATCAATATGAGAATTCCCTCGCGGCCTGGCAATATATTAAACGTCACTCGAGTGTGCAAAAGAGCTTAAAAGAAATATTGAAGCTACTGTTTAGAGACCACAGTAACAGAAATAAATGGAGTTTTTAAAATACAAGTAAAATTAATGATGTGGTTCCGTTTCTTATTGTGTTCTTGGGTTGCTGCAGCCTCTTTCTTATAAAGAGTGTCTGTTGCTAGAACATCCATCCTATAGTAAATGCTTTGAAGAAGGAGCAAGGAAGTCAAAGGCAGGCAAATAATCAAAAGTAAGAGAAAAAGAGTCTCCTGCCTTCTAGACAAGCATATCCAGTCCTCACTGCACCAGGGGTCCCGGATTCCGGGACCACCATTAAGCAACATCCATGAGCATGTATGTTCCAGCAACAGACATACACAGGAATGAATAAAAGAGGAATAAGAGAGAAAAAGATGAAGGAAAAAAAGCGTGCCATGTACTTTCTTCCATCACACTGACAACGGTTCCTTACTACTTGCTGAATGAAGCCTTATCTTCTCAGCCTAATTTTCAAAGTCTACAATCTAATCCCCCTAAACTAATATATTCAAACAAAGCTTTCCCCAGCAATGCCCCAGTCCAACATGCATCCCCCACTCACTCCCTGTGTTCTGCCTGAAGCAACAACCTAGGTTATTCCATCGATTTACGGGGTATCTTTCATTTTTATGGGCTCTTCTCTGCTTTATAGTATCCAAACCTAGCTCTACCCCACATCTGTCCTCATAGATGTATCTGTCCAAGTGGATTTTTCTGAATGCCTTCAGATTTAACCCCTCAATTTAGTCTTCACATTTCATTTATGGTTGCATATAAGAACAGTTTATCACCTTAAACAAATTCTTTTTTTTTTGAGATGGAATTTCACTATGTTGCTCTGTAGAGTACTGTGTTATCACAGCTCACAGCAACCTCCACCTCTTGGGCTTAAGCGATTCTCTGGTCTCAGCCTCTCAAGTAGCAGGGACCACAGGTGCCCACCACAACGCCCAGCTATTTTTTGGTTGTACTTGTCATTGTTGTTTGGCAGGCCCAGGCTGAGTTCAAACCCGCCAGCATGTGGCTGGCACCCTAGCTGCTGAGCTACAAGCGCTAACCCTAAACAAATTTTTGTATTTCAGCAATCCTGCAGTTTATCTCAAAATTGTTGAGTCAATTCAATTGCTGATTCAAAGAAATGTCTATTGAATAAGGAGAAATATAGTGGGAGTGACAGGGCGAGAGAAGCAGAG
This sequence comes from Perodicticus potto, assembly GCA_963574655.1. Taxonomy (NCBI): domain Eukaryota; kingdom Metazoa; phylum Chordata; class Mammalia; order Primates; family Lorisidae; genus Perodicticus; species Perodicticus potto. Next base: position 20,098 of record CAUYRH010003134.1, read on the forward strand.
AGATAGAAAAATTCAGACTCAGAAACAGCAAAAAAGACACAAAGAGTATGCTGAGAGATATAATTTGACAGAGGTATGAAAAGGAGTTACAAACCCCAACATCTGCCTGAACTGCAGATGTTACAAACTGCCGGTGCCTGCCCCATCTCTCATTTCTCCAGCCTGAGTCACACACAGCATGTGGTGATTCACCAGGATGCAAGACATTCGAAATGTTCCCCTTCTTTAGGCTGTTACCTTCTAACGAATGATGCACACATTATCTTGTCTGAAACCTGATGCAAAAAGCTAAGACATCCATTGAATGATGAAAAGTTATAAGCACACATGTAGAAATATGTATATACCTCCCTATGTACTTACATGTATATACTATATTATAAGGCAACAACCAAAACCAAAAGGGAAGAGAAATCATTAGGCCAATAAATCCACTTTGTGATCTGCCATTAATTCACCGATTCTAAAAACATTATCAGACTATATGGAAAAAGGCTGCTCTTCTTAAGAAAAAAGTTCCGAAAATAAATTATTTGCTGTTAACAAAAGTACCAATATTATATAGATACAGAAAACTTCTTTTACTTCCAAGAAATTCTGATGAAGTATGGTTTTCAGATTTCTTTTTTTTTTTTTTTTTGAGACAAGGTGTTGCTCCATCAACGGGGCTAAGTGCAGTGATGTCATCATAGCTCACACCAACCCCTCAACCTCCTGGGCTCAAGCAATCCTCCTGCCTCAGCCTTTTGAGTAGCTGGGACTATAGGTGTGTGCCACCACACCTGGCTAAATTTTCTATTTTTTATACAGACAGGCTTCTGCTCTTGCTCAGGCTGATTTTAAACTCCTGGCCTCAAGCAATCCTCCCATCTCACCCTCTCAAAGTGCTAGGATTACAAGTGCAAACCACCAAAGGTAGCCTCAAGAGTGGGTTTTGATTGCAACATCCTACTTGAGATAAAACTAGCCTCTATATTAGGTTTGCTAGAGCCAAGGTAATTTCATCATCTGAAGCCATTTTTGCTGAGTGTTCCACAGCTCCTGCCATCATTTCACTTAACTCTGATATTGTGGCTCACACATTCACCAAAGCTGATGCTTCCTGGACAGTCTAGATTTAAGGGTTTCATGACAAAAATTTTTACTGAATGTTCCATTAAATACTGCCTTCTAACTAATTTTAAAATGTCAAAGGATGAATGAAGTCAGTCAGGTTTTCTTTCATTCCTATTTTCAAAAGGGAAGATTTATGGAAGGAAAACAAGACAGACCTTTTGGGCAGAGGGAATTTGATAGGCTCTCTGATTGGATCTTTGCACCTATTTAGAGAGAAATGCCAACTAAAGCCCAGAGTGAGTTAGTTTTATTTAATTTCCCTGCAGGATTACAAACAGGACATTTACAAATTTACATTTGTAAATTTTTGAAATCTTGCTTTCCTCACGACCCTCCCATTTGAAGACATTCTCTCATCTTTTTCCACCCCCTACTTTCTTGTTCTTTAAGCCAAGAAGCTTTCACTCTAGTCTACATGCTAACGATGCCAAAATCTCCATCTAAAGAGTCCACATTTTATTTTAATTTCTATAGCTCTTCTAAAAATGTACTTTTTCCTTGTCCTTGTTTTTGTTTTATTTCACCACTTCTTTGAGGTTCTGTTGTATGTGACCTCAAATTCACTGGCGATTGAGATTGGCATGGTAATTAAACAAAAGAAAATACTCAGATAAAACTTACTTATTGAGATATATAAATTTTTAGCTCTAAACATAATCACATAGGTATCATACAGACATGTCAAATCAACCTATTCAAAATAGAACTTTTCCCCCTCAAACCTGCTTTGTAGACTCTGTTTCCTATTAGGCAGTTGTTTGAATTAGAAACCCTAGCACTGTTATTGATACGTGGCTCTCTTGCACCACCCACATGTGATCAGACACTGACACTTGATTATATGTAGAACCCCTGTAACCAACTTCATATTCCCACTTCGTTCCTTCTGGACTTTACCATCCTTTTACCTGCACTACCTCAGAAGCGTCCTACTGGGTCTCCCCGTACATGTCTATTTCTATAAGGCCACCAGAGTTATCTTTCTCAAATAGAGATCAATCCAAGCCCCATTCAAGGCCTTGGTAACCTCTACTCTGACGCTACTGCACCTACCTTCATCCACCTGCTGGTCCTCACGCCAAAAGTACTCAACATTATCATGTGTCCAACTGGTGGATCCTGACTCATATTATTCCCTGCACCTAAAATGTTTTCCCCCACTTGCATTCTTCAATGTCTGACTTAAGTGTTGGCCTCTCACCCTCATTCTGTGGCACTTGGGCTGTAACTCCCAGCACATACATCATAATCTACCGCAATCATTCACATGTGTTGATTCTTCTCAACTAATCTTGAGCTTCTCAAGGATAAAAGTTACTCAGCTTTATAACATTCGTTTATTCAACACATATTTTTTGAGCATTTTTGTGCCAGATATTCTGCTATATACCAGAAACCTTGTGCTAGATGCTGCAAGTTCATTCACTCCAAGATATTTTCCTGTAAGTAATGGCACTTTAATCTCATAACCATCCCCTAAAGAAGAGAAGGCAGTTATCATAATCTCCATTTTACTGATGAAAAAACTGAAATCAAATAGTTTACGTGACTTCCTCAGGGTCAAAGTCATAAGATGGAGATCTAGAACTAAAACGTTTGTCTCCTGAATCCTGGGGATTAATCCTGGGGATTGCCCTACTATTACAAATTCTTTAAAATCTGCAAATTCTTGCTCTACCACCCTTATCTCCTCTGCAGAAGGGATTAACTTCTTAAAAGTCAAACTGCAAAACCGTGAAGTAGCACCATCTGCAACAGTCCAACTCAGGACTAACCTGTTGTCCTTGCACACTGTCACTTTGTCACCCTCGGGGATCAGTTTCTTCTGTTCAACCACTCCATAGCTTTCTCGGCAGATCTATATTTAAGGTGGAGAAAAGAAAGGTTTCAATTTTGTTTACCACTTATCTTCCCAGAACCCAAATGAATAAGAGGCTTTAGGAACAAATATGGCTTCACGACCACTTATTACTACAGAAAATTCTTGGGAGACAAATGAGAACCTAACTCAGAGAACATCAGCATCTTAAAAAACATCAAGATATAGAACCGCCAATAAATGTAATCAAGGAAAAAATGACATGAACTGTAGAAAAGAAATATGTACATGTCAGGGTTAGAGAGGATTAATGCTTCAGTAATTTTCCTAAGTAAATGGATTAATCATTCCTTATTCAATACTTTTGCTAAATGCCTAAACCCTCAAGACACTATGACTAAAATAATTTGATTCAGAGAAGTGCCTGACTTCCTTCTTTGATTTGGAGAACTAATGCTAATTATGACTTGTAAGCATGACAAAAGAGGCAGTCACAATCATTAAGTAAACTGTGGAAATTCTTACCGTAAAGTTGAGGCAGAAAGTGTCCTCAACATCTTCCCCAGGGTAATCTAAAAGCTCTTGAAGACTCCTAATCGGAAAATGACAAAAGAGGAAAAAAGGCAGATCAGACATTGCAATAGGGTGTCTACTTCAGATACATGTACAGATCGTTTGCAAGGAAGAACTAGAAAAGAAGACTCTAGAATGAATATAAATCCAGACTGACACAAAACCGTGTACCTAAACCTTGAAGAAGAGAATTATGGCACTAGACCTATACAACATTCATAAACTGCTTTTTTCCTATTGAAAAATCCCACTGGATTTATGAAGAAATTCAGATGGATTTTTATATCCGACATGCTGCATCCTCTTAACCCTCATATTGCTCGAAAGTATACCCACAAGGAGATGGGCCTGCACTGGCCCTATAGACTGGCCTCACTGCCTATGTGCTGTAAAACAATCTGCCCATCATTTAAAACAAGATTCCTCATTCACTTGAGAATTAATGGCTTACTTGTTAACAGATAGATCTGTAGAGTAAAGACACTTATAATCTGTCATACTGAACTCTGGGGAAAAAATGTACTCTTAAAAGAATATGTTTATGTCAGGAACAACCATATCCTAGCTCTCGAGAGAACAAAGTTTTATAAGTAGACTTCCCTCACACTTTTTTTTTAGTGAGCTCCAGCCTTGCAACACCACAAAGAGTTGCCCAGGAAGAAAATGTGTAGTGTGGAATTTAAATCTGCTACCAGTTAATAGGCCAAAATCATTACTTGAAACACGCCATTCTCAGCCAGGCTAACGAAGTACATAGCGTGTGCTTTTGTCACCCTCTAGCCTTCTCTGTCAGTTATCAAAGATTAGCACTCCTGAGTCTCCTCCGGCATTTTTCAGATTCCTTCTAAGCCTTCTTTTCCTCTCTCTGTGACCCCAGCCCTTTATCGTTTCTCAGCATGACTGTCCTATTAGTGTGATGGTCTCACTTCTACAAGGTGCCCAGGAGACCTCTCTTCTACTCCCACCCTAAAATCGTTAGCCCTTCTCCATATTAAAAAAAAAAAAATTCCCTCCTATTAAAGCTGTCTTTTTATATACTCTAACTTGTCCTACCCAAAATCAATCCAGAGAAACTCAAAAATAAAAGGGGTTTTAAAAGTCAGAAAGAGAATAACATAAAAACATGGCTCAAACAGTCTGGGAGTTCCTCAAAGGCTAAATAGAGAGTCACCATATGAACCAGCAATTCTATTCCTAGGTACAAACACAAGAGAAGTGAAAACTTATGTCTACACAAAAATTGGAGCACCAATGTTCACCACAGCATTATTCATAACAGCTCCCAAAGTGGAAATAACCTAAATGTCCATCAGCAGATGAATGGATAAACAAAATATGGCATATTCATACAATGGAATATTATTGGGCAATTGCAAAACTAAAATACAGTTTGTCCTCCATATCTGCATGTTCTGCATGTGCAGATTCAAATAAAAGCAGATGGAACACACTGCATTTATGAGAGGTTGATCAAGGGATCAGACACACAATTTGATAAAAGAAATCTGACCTAGTCATTATCATCAGATCACTAGAGAGACCACAATTTACAATAATCTACTATATATTTCAAAGTAAATAGGAGAGAATAATTCTAATGCTTCTAACATAAAGACAAATATTTAAGGTAATGAATATCCCAATTACACTGACTGGATCTTTACAAATTATATGAATGTATCGATAAATTTATTTAATTTTTTTAAAAACAAAGAAAGAATACAAAACCCACAAGTATGGAGGGCCAACTTTCTTTTTTGAGACAGAGCCTCAAGCTGTCACCCTGGACAGAGTGCCGTGGCATCACAGCTCACAGCAACCTCCAATTCCTGGGCTCGAGTGAGTCTCTTGCCTCTGCCTCCCAAGTAGCTGGGACTACAGGCGCCCGCCACAACGCTCAGCAATTTTTTGGTTGCAGCCGTCATTGTCGTTTGGCGGGCCCGGGCTGGATTCGAACCCGCCAGCTCAGGTGTACGTGGCTGGCGCCTTAGCCCGCTGAGCCACAAGTGCCGAGCCAGGGCCAACTTTTCTTAACGACAGGTTCTTGGAGGGCCACTGTAGGAGTTGGGCATCCACAGATTTTCATATGTATGGGGGGTCTTGGATCCAGTCCCCCTCAGATACGAAGCGATAGCTGTGCTAACACATGCTACAACATGGATGGGGCTTGAAAGGAAGCCAGACACAAAGGACCACGTATTGTATGATTCCATTTATATAAAATATCCAGACGAGGCGCATCTACAGGGGCAGAAAGTGGACTAGTGGTTACCTAGGGCTGGGGCACAGAAAGTTAGGGATAATAACAAAACAGTGCCAAGTTTGTTTTCAGGGGAATAAAAATATTCTAAATTTGGTTACACAAATGATATGTTACACAGTGATGGTCACACAACTCTGTGAACACACTAAGCGTCATTGAAGTGAGTATGGCACATGAATTACAAATCAACAAACGTTTTTAAAAGTCTCCTTTTTTTTTATTAAATCTTAGCTGTGTACATTAATGCAATCATTCGGTACAATGTGCTGGTTTTATATACAATTTGAAATATTTTCATCAAACTATTAACATAGCCTTCACGGAATTTTCTTAGTTATTGTGTTTGGACATTTATATTCTACACCTAGTAAATTTCACATGTACCCTTGTAAGATGCACCATAGGTGTGGTCCCAACAATCACCCTCCCTCCCACCCATCCTCCCCACACCCTTCTTCTTGGGCTATAAATGGGTTATACCTTTCATATGAAATATGAAACAGCTATAAATTGGTTTCATAGTAGGGCTGAGTACATTGGATACTTTTTCTTCCATTCTTGAGATACTTTGCTAAGAAGAGTATGTTCCAGCTCCATCCATGTAAACATGAAAGTGTTAAAGTCTCCATCTTTTTTTAAGGGTCCATAATATTCCATGATGTACGTATACCACAATTTATTAATCCATTTGTGGGTCGATGGGCACTTGGGCTTCTTCCATGACTTGGCAATTATGAACTGGGCTGCAATAAACATTCTGGTGCAAATATCTTTGTTATAAAGTGATTTTTGGTCTTCTGGATATATACCTAGTGGAGGAATTGTAGGATCCAATGACAGGTCTATTTTTAGATCCCTAAGTGATCTCCAAACATCTTTCCAAAAGAAACGTATTAGTTTGCATTCCCACCAGCAGTGCAGTTTTCCCTTTACTCCACATCCATGCCAACATCTCTGGTTTGGGAATTTTATGATGTGGGCTAATCTTACTGTGGGGTTAGATGGTATCTCAAAGTGGTTTTGATTTGCATTTCTCTGATGATTAAGAATGATGAGCATTTTTTTCATGTGTCTATAGGCCGTGCGCCTGTCTTTTTCAGAGAAGTTTCTCTTCAAGTCCCTGCTCAGCCTGAGATGGGATCACTTGTTCTTTTCTTGCTAATACGTTTGAGTTCTCTGTGGATTCTGGTTATTAAACTTTTGTTGGAGACATAACCTGCAAATATCTTCTCCCATTCTGAGGGCTGTCTGCTTGCTTTACTTACTGTGTTCTTGGCTGTACAGAAGCTTTTTAGTTTGATCAGATCCCAGTAATGTATTTTTGGTGTTGCTTCAATCGTCCCCGGGGGTCCTCCTCATAAAATATTTGTCTAGGCTGATTTCTTCTGTACTTTCTTCTAGTATTTTTGTAGTCTCGTGTCTTAAGTTTAAATCTTTAATCCAGTGAGAGTCTATCCTTATTAAAGGTGAAACGTGTGGGTCCAGTTTCGGTCTTCTACAGGTCACCAGTCAGTTCACCCACCACCGTTCGTTAAATAGGGAATCTTTTCCCCACTGAATATTTGTAATTGGCTTATTGAAGATCAAATAATGGTTAAGTAGCTGGGTTAATCTCTTGGTTCTCTGTTCTGTTCCTAAAAGTCTCCTTTTTAATTATCTCCCTGTTATTTCTGGACCATGACAAGCCTCAGTGTCCTTATTGTTTTGTACAATAGGAAAACAGAGATTATTTTATATTCCTGGGAAGCTATTATCTCTTTTTCTTTTTTTCTCCCTGCCCTTACAGTGATATAGGCAATGCTTCAAGCAAGTAGCTGTGTAGCTACATCTTAAGACAAAACATACGTACAACAGAGTCCATACAATTCAATAAACTCAGACTTGTGCAGATGATATTTTCTACCTTTATTCCCTGTGCCAGAGGCAGCCAGAACAGTTCCCCATACCAACTGCCTGTCTTTTAGCTTTGTACCTTCCTTCAGTGGGTGACAGCTCCTTTAAGTCCTCCAGGCCAGGCGTCACGTTCAGTAACTTCTTGTAGAGTGCCAATGGGAAGTGGAGATCGACCACAGTAGAGTTGTAGATAGCTAGTCCACAGGTTATGCCAATGAGGTGAAACCAGTTGTGCTCTACAAAACACTTTTTAAGATATATACAAAAGTGTCAAAAAAGAAATGTAGTGTTTGTGGTCATCAAAACATTCTACATTTACCCCCAAACATTTTCCATATAAAAGAATAAAGGTCTCATTTTAATTAGTTAGCTTCTGAAGCAGAGGAATGCCCGTAACAAAAATTCATTTGCCCCCAAAAGTGCAATTGGACAGAGTTAAGCATTTCACCCAGGGATACAGTGATACAGAGAACAGCCCCTAGTCATCAAGAGCAAGGCTGCCCAACAGAACCTTTGGCCACGATGGAAACGGTCTGCTCTGTCTCATGTCTTATGGTAGCCGCTGGCTACACGTATCTCCTGACTATTGGAAACATGGTTCGTACACCTGAGTGAATAAATCCTTAATACCATTTCACTAAGTAAGACTTAAATTTACACAGCCACATGTGGCTAGTGACTACCTTTGAGACAGTACAGATCTAGGGAGAAAACTCTGATAGAAAAAAAGAGAAAACTCTAATTTATAGTCTGGTTAAAATTAGAATGCTTTTAAAAACTTAGCTCTCCTACTGAATTTTCAAAAATAATGTATATGTGCGTGTGTATTCATACACATATTGTCATTGTTATTGAAATAAGACATATTTGATTACTGACTTTCTACATGTCATAAAGCCAGTTTCTTTATCACACTATGCTACTCTAACCCTTGTTGGGTAGCAAAACCTGGATCCTCCCTCCTAGAAATGGAAATGGGCCTGATGGCTGACAAAATACACTATATAGGTCCTGGGAATAGGTATAAATGAAGTTGGACATACACTTAGATATTTTTTTTCTTTTCTTTCTTTCTTTTTTTTTTTTTTTTATAGAGACAGAGTCTTACTTTATCGCCCTCTGTAGAGTGCCTTGGCGTCACACAGCTCACAGCAACCTCCAACTCCTGGGCTTAGGTGATTTTCCCGCCTCAGCCTCCTGAGTAGCTGGGACTACAGGCGTCCGCCACAGCGTCCGGCTAGTTTTCTGTTTTGCAGCTCGACGGAGGCTGGGTTTGAACCTGCCACCTTCAGTATATGGGGCCGGCGCCCTACTTGATGAGCCACAAGTGCCGCCCACACTTAGACATTTTTAATCATTATCTTTGTTATGTTCTTCTTTGCAAAGTCAGAAGTCAGTATGACAACAAAAAGAAATTTTGATTCAATCGTGTTTAGTTATGACACGGTTACTAACTTACCGTATCTGAAAACCACAAAAGATTTGAATCCTGATAGTAGGTAAACATTCCATAGATGGGATTCAGAAGTTCTTTTAACAACAACAGAAAGAATTCCTTTGTAACGCCACCAGCATCTACTGCTTCTTCACCATCAAAGATGACCTTAAAACAACAGAATGGAATTAAAGTTCAGGGAAATCGATACTGAGTTTTATCTGTTTTTTTTTTAGCAAATTCCTTCCTAAACTCAGGACAAAAGAAAGAAGACATGATACAATGAAAACTACAAGGTGAGTCTGTTAATTGGTACTGGCAGTATCAATTTTTAACAAGGTATTACAGATACATTTTTTAGTAGGTGCTTTAAGGGATACAAAGGAAGCCAGAAGTTTTACCACATGTCCACAGAACGTTTACCATCTTTTTAAGGGCAGTAAGGAAAGTAGAAAAGAAGCAATCAGAAAATACATCTTGGGCGGCACCTGTGGCTCATTGAGTAGGGCGCTGGCCCCATATACCAAAGGTGGCGGGTTCAAACCTGGCCTCAGCTGAACTGCAAAACAGAAAAATAGCCGGGCGTTGTGGCAGGCGCCTGTAGTCCCAGCTACTCGGGAGGCTGAGGCAAGAGAATCGCCTAAGCTCAGGAGTTGGAGGTTGCTGTGAGCTGTGTGATGCCATAGCACTCTACTGAGGGCAATAAAGTGAGACTCTGTCTCTACAAAAAAAAAAAGAAGAAAAAAAAAGAAAATACGTCTTATTTTCTAAGACCAAATATATAATGAGAGGTAAACGTTCTGGCACATAGAGAAAAGCAATGTTAATTTGAGTAAAGAACACTTTTTGGAAGAAATCACTTTCAATAAGGTTTTTGAAGTAACTGATGCATGTAGAAAAGAGAGCATTCTAATCAGGACACAGGCACAGGCTGGGGTTAGGGGTGGGCTGTCAACAGGCAAGCTGGATTCACGATGGTCTTTAAAAGTAATGATTGTAGCAAACCAATAAATGATGCTGAGTTTACTATATGCCAGTCCTTAACCTCAAAACAGCCTTATGCATAGGGATTACTATATTATCTCCATTTTACAGATAAGGGCTCAAGCACAGAGAAAGCTTATACGTGTGGCTGTGTTCAAGGTTGCCTCTAGCAAGATAAGAGTAAAGGTGGGGAAAGCAGTGTATCAAAAACATAACACAGAAGTTCTAGGGAGAATCACCAGGCAGACTGATTTGACTGATGCTACTTATGAGAAATTCTGGAAAGGATAATAATGTTATAGAGATGATCAGTTCAGTTTCTCGCCTATTACATTTCCCAAACCTTGTAACAGGATTGGAAATAGAGGTAAGGAAGTCACCTGATGGAAAAGATGAATCCTTTAAACAACTTCAAACAGATCCACTAAATAATCTGCAGCATACCTTCTGTTAGCAAGCATTGTCCCATCACCTGGGAATACAGTAAGCAGTGACACAAACAAGGTCTGTGGGAAGAGACGATTCTTCATCTAGTAATCTGAGGCTGCTACGCTGTCAATCATAGTAAACCAATAGTTTCCCAGGTGATGTCACTACCTTTCCATTTCCTGTTTTACCTCCTTAAGTCTTGCATATCCAAAATCTTCCTGGATGATAACTTAATAGTTGTCACTCTGCAGCTTGAAGCTTTAGTTTTTGTTGTTGTTTGCTTGTTTTGGTACGGCTGTATTAGGCACACCCAATACAACGCAGAGGCTGATAAAGAAAGCACTAAACTCCCTCGAATAATCCACTGGCATTTTATGTGATGTTTCCTTGAGATATTCTGGTTGGTGATTTGACAGAAGGAAGTGGTTAAATTCTTGTAAAATGAATGAAAGAATGGCTGCACTCCACAAATTTGAAAAAAGATTTCTGCTGCTTTATCAATACTGTGTAACAAAAAACAATAAGGGTATTGAGAGGAATATTTACTGAAGGAGCTCACTTTGAGAGGCTTTTTCAAATCAATGTCAGAATGAATGCTCAGCTCTCTCAGGGCATCTCCAACAAGGTTGTTCCTGCGAACGTGAAGGACCAGGAAGGGGCTTCTGGCCAGCAGAGGCTCCAAGGTGAGAAGCATGAAGACATTCTGCAAGTTGGCTCCGTTCACTGCCACCTGCAACAGCACCCCCAACACGGTTACTCCAAGTAGGGGGGCACTGAAGAACACGGTTACTCCGAGTAAGGGGGACACCCAAGAACATGGTTACTCCAAGTAAGGGGGACACCCAAGAACACGGTTACTCTCAGTAGGGAGGCACCCAAGAACACGGTTACTCCGAGTAAGGGGGGCACCCACGAACACGGTTACTCCGAGTAAGGGGGGAGCAGGCAGCTGTGCCTTTGGATCCTAGGGGGAGGGTGACTGCATTTCCATTTTGCCCTCTTTTCCCCACTCTTAACTTTCATGGATTTCCTAAGTTACTTATGTTTACACAGCACATAAGTCTTTCTAATCTGGACTCACAGAGATTAACTAAAACAGTTTGCAAATCATGTGATCTATAGCCAGGCCCAGAAGAGTGATTTAGCTTAGCTGAGTAAGGCGAAGATAACGCCACTTGAAGAAACACGGAAGAGTGAGTAAGAACAATGGCTTTCAAACTGGCTACTTGGTAAGGGTTTTTATTCTTTAAAAAAATGTCCATTTCTCTGGAAAACCTGTAAGTGGTCAAAATCACAGATAGATCAGAATGAAGACAGATATATATGTACAGATGGACACAGATGGAGGCTGGAAAGAGAGACAGGGCAGGAGGGAGGGAAGGATAAATGAAGTCAGATTTCTACCAACAGCAGCAATTGGCAGATCTGGATTGCTAATTCACAATGTCTTTGTGGCTTGTCAAAATCAACTATGCTTTATAATAAAAGAGTGTATTTTAAATAATTAAATAAATCTCTATAACTCAAGTTTTTATTCAATAAAGAATTACAAGCTCCATTTAGTTCTCTTTCTCTGTCAGGGGTCAACAAACTGTCCCCATGATACAGTTTTCTCCCTCCCCGCCCCCGGGCTGAACAAGGACCCCCATTTTCTAGGCCTAAGTAAGCTCAATCACATTCTCCAGGCTCAAGCAGGTCCAAAAGCCAGCCTGACCCAAGTCCCACCTAAGCTGCCACTCCTGGAAAAGAGAACACACCCTAAACAAGACCACATTCCCACAAGGGAAGTTTTAAAATTAACTTCTGCCCTCAAGTTCTGGAACCAAATAGTTGTAACAACTCATTTCCTCAATCCCCCTCCTTGCCTGAAGGGCAGAAGAAGTGGTATATAAACCCCTAGATGGAAGGCCCAGATGGGCTACCTGCTTGGAAACCCCCCTTCAGCACTCCACGGCTCTGACTTTTTCCCACCCTTATCTATCAATAAAATCCGCCCTTTCGCTTACTCATGTGGTCCATGGATTCATTCTTCAAATCTCCGACACCAAGGACTCAGCAAAGGAGAGATTCCAGCTATACCATGTATCGAATTAAGGCTGCTTCCTGTTTTTGCACAGCTCTTAAATTTAGCAATGGTTTTAAACATTTTTTAATGGTTGAAAAAAAATCAAAGGAAGAATATTTCACCATGTGTGAAAATTATATAAAATTCAAATTTCACTGTATATAAATAAAGTTTTATTGGAATACTGCCACGTTCGTTCATTTATATATTGTCTATTACTGCTTTTGTGGTGTGACAGAGCTGAATAGTTATAACAGAGACCATATGGTCTGCAGTCTAAAATATTTGCTGAGTGGCCCTTTATAGAAAATGTTTGCCAACCCCTGATTTAGATGAATGTGCATTCACATATGTGTTATATTCAGCAAAAATTTCTGAGATAATGTAGAATTATTCTAAGAGTCATGATGGCATTTTACCCAAATATGTTTTCTCCTATTAAGAAAAATTATGAGCATGAATCCCATGTACTCACTTTTGATATGAGGACAATTAATGACAATTATTGACATGGTGGGGGTGGGGGAAGGGGAGAGCAGAGAGAGAAAGAATGAGGGAGGGGTGGGGAAAGAAATAGCAGAAAGAGGGAAGGAGCGAGGGGGGTGGGGTCTTGGTGTGTGCCACACCTTTTGGGGGCAAAACATGATTATAAGAGGGACTTTACCTAACAAATGCAATCAGTGTAACCTGGTTTCTTGTACCCTCAATGAATCCCCAAAAATAATATATATATACACATATATGTATATATGTATATATATATATATATTAAATTTTTTTTAAAGACTAAAGATGAGACCCCAATGTCTTTGGGCTTATAGGGTCTCAGTTTGTAAGTCTGCAGTTAGCCTACTGGGTTTTTATTTGTAAATTACTTGATGCTTGTAACCTGGTTCTTTGTACACTCAATGAATCCCCAGCAATAAAAAAAATAGATAAATAAAGAAAAGAAAAATTATGAGCAAATGTCTAGGGTGAGGGAAACGCAGTAATGGAAGGAAATAATTTTTAAAATATGGTACCTGCATCTGTAGTTCAGCATCGGTCTGTAACATTTTGGTCTTAGCTTGAGCATCAAAGATGAAAGGGTAGGAACAAAGTGTTACAGCATCCTAGAATAAAACATATTACAGGCAGTAGTATAGGACTCCGAAGAGAAGACTGCTAGAAAAACATATAAGCAAATTTAAAAAGGATCATTTACCTGGATTATGGATGGTCTAGCCTTCTGTGGAAAGAAAAATAAAAAGTCTCTTTACTTTAGTTATAAACCTTAATTTTTACCCACCCCAAAGGTAAAATATAGATATCAAAACAGATAGCTTATCTGACTATTTGGCCAATGCAACTAACACCATTTGAATGGCTGAGTAAATTTTGATGGACTGTAACAGATGTTTTGATGGACACAGACTGAGAAAAAACAAAATCAACTTTAAAAAAATGTTATTAAGGATCTTTAAAGGCCATTTCACTAATGCTCCACAATTTACAGCATTAATAGAATTCTCTTTTATAAGAAATCTCATTCCAAAAAAAGAGCTTTGCAACCTTCACTTCCAGGTTAATTCTGCTGGGTAACGTGGATAATGCAAATTGTATTTTACTTGTTAGATGATGTCGGACCTTCCTTCATTCACACAGGTATATGTTCATATATACACAGTTTGTCACTCTTAGGAGAAACCAAGTATTCAGAGAAAATGTCAAGTGCTTCTAAAAAGCATTTTCCAAACTACACTGCCCTGGCTCAGCACTCAAGACAGTGGCTGGCCTAGGGAAGGCGCCCCAACAGTATGTGGGTGAGCCTGTGAATCAGCGTTAGAGGGGACAGAAAATACAACCACGGCAAGCACAGCTAGAGGCATGTCACGGTTACATTTAGCAGGAAAAGGAGAGGACCTCTGTTCTGAGAGCTTTTGTTATATATAACAAACATTAACTTAATGTCAATTTAACATCACACACTTAATAGAAACAAAGAAGCAACAATATAGACCACATGGATCCGCACCCAGTGTTTCTCACAGGAAAACCACTGATTGATTGATTCTCAGAGATCCGAGACTGCTTTCTCTCTACATGTATTTTTCTGCTCTATACATTCTGTAAGTAACATCCTGAACAAAATTAATAAAAACACACTGAATTTTTTTGAATGATGGCATTGGTGTCACGTTAATATTTCCTTGTCCAAGGGTGATAAGGAAAGCAGTCTCGGCACGTAAGTGCTGCAATTGCACCATGGAAAAGGCCTCTGCGGTCCTGGCTTGCCGCATGATTAAGGTTTAACGGCCTTCGAAAAGAGAAAAGAGAGCTGAGTCATCCAGGCAGATGGGCGGGGAAACGCAGGGCTCCAGCCAGGCAGCATGGTCCTGCTCCACAATGCAAGTCAGCCTGCATTTCAGTACAACATGCCTGCCCATCATATTAAATCTGTGAGATGAATCTGCATTTTTACTGACATCAGAGTTTGGTTTGTATTAAATTATAAATTTGGTTTTGATTTTACAATTGTATAAGTGCTACATGAATAAAAAACACCTCCTTTTGTGCGTGTGCATATTTAAATGAAATCATTTTAAAATGATTTTGATTAAAATCCACCCTGTTAATCCTTTAGAACTAGGTTCCTTTAGGAATCTTGGAACATTTTTCTAGTCAGAGAAACATTAATGGAAGAAAAAATTCCAGTCCAGTGAGACCAGGTAAGGAAGCATGCATATATAATCCAGGCCAATCTGACTCACTCTTACGCCTGCAAACCTAATTACTTTGAATTTAGGAATCGAAATTACTAAAACCAAAACCCCAAACAAAACAGAAAAACACACACAGGATAGCACTATGCAAAGTTATCTCATTGTCCATATACTGTAAGCATCCTGGGGAAATGGGCTTAAAACTGGAGCCAATATTCAGAATTGTCTAATCTTCTCAGAAGAGATTAGCTTGCCTTAACCATTATAGCTTATTCTCAAGGGCAAAGGAAGATCTTGAAGGTGCAAAAGCAAGATAAAGTTTTGAACACTTTCAGTGTGAAAGTGACTGCAGGAGAAGTGACAACAGGCTACCAAAGCAGCTACGGCACTACAGAGTCCTGGCATACTTCATTTTTAAGTGTGCACTGGTATTCTGCTTGGTGGAACATAATTATTTCCTACATCAACAGCAGCTTTGTCTATACTCCTCGGCTCTCTCCCTCCCACCATCCTCTCCCTGCACTGCTTAAACATCCACCTTCTGCCACTCCAGGTCCCTCCCAGTGCCCCTCACCTGGCCCTTCCCCACCCCTCAGAAGTGAAAAAACCCAGTTTGGGAAGCAGGCTAATCTCTCTACTGGAGAAGGAAAGAAACTAAATAGAGGGCCAGGACCCCATCCTCTCATTTGGGTGGGTTAAGGTCAGCAAGAGGCTGCCCAGAGTTGGTGGTCTGGAGACAGTCCCAGGGGAACACCAAGGCAGGTAGGAAGACACTGACGTCTTACGGAGCCAAGGTGCCCAGCACTCTAAAGAGGGAAAAGTGGCTCGGCACCTGTAGCTCAGTGGCTAGGGTGCCAGCTACGTACATCGCGAAGGTGGTGGGTTCAAGTCCAGACTGGGCCCACCAAACAACAATGACAACTACAACCAAAAAATAGCCAGGCGTTATGGCGGGCACCTGTAGTCCCAGCTACTTGGGAGCCTGAGGCAAGAGAATTGCTTAAACCCAAGAGTTGGAGGTTGCTGTGAGCTGTGACGCCACAGCACTCTACTGAGGGCGACATAATGAGACTGTGTCTCAAAAAAAAATAGGGAAAAGTATTCAGTCAAACGATGCTGCACATCTTCATGAAGGTGTGCTTCCACATCTACACATTTTAGTAAGTCTGTTCTTGTATTCATAATATCATAAGTTAATTTCATTGATTTTCATTTTCTGAATGCTGAATATTTATTTTCTTAATGCTTTTTTTTTTTTTTTTTGAGATAGAGATTCAGTCTCACCTGGGCTGAGTGCTACGGCATCATACATCACAGCAGCCTCAAACTCTTGGGCCTGAACAATCCTCTTGCCTCAGTCTGCAAAGCAGCTGGGAGTACAGATGCCCACCACAATGCCCCCGTTAACTTTTCTATTTTTAGTAGAAACAGGGTCTTGCTCTTGCTCAGGCTGGTCTCAAACTCCCAAGCTCAAGCAATCCACCTACCTCGGCCTCCCAGAGTGCTAGGATTACAGGCGTGAGCCACTGGGCCTCACCTGAAAGCTGAATATTTTAGAAATTGTGCTCATACTGGCATTTCTGAATTATGTGAAACAAATCCGAACAGTTTTGTGCCACTCCTGCTCTCCATAACCTAGAAGGACACATATGAAGCGGTAAGATGCATGATCGCCTCCTGACAGGCCACTTGTCCTGGGCTATACAGTCCTCCAAAATGAATTTCGTAAATTTAAAGTCAGCAAAGCACTGGCGAACCATATTTAAAATGTGGCTTCCTGAAATAGGGTTATACTGTGACCTAAAGTATATGAAATAGAAGCAATGAGGAAGTAAATGGTATAGAACTGAAGAATTATAAGTATCCTTTTATTATTTTATTTTTTATTATTTTTTCTTTCTATTTATTTATTTATTTTTTATTGTCTTTATTGTTCAATCATAGCGGTCTATAGTAGTGCAATCAAGGGGTATAC
Organism: Perodicticus potto; assembly: GCA_963574655.1. Lineage (NCBI taxonomy): Eukaryota > Metazoa > Chordata > Mammalia > Primates > Lorisidae > Perodicticus > Perodicticus potto. The sequence goes on from CAUYRH010003134.1 coordinate 37,352, forward strand.
AATGTGTTGGTTTCATATACAATCTGAACTATAGCACCCATCGACCCACGAATGGATTAATAAATTGTGGTACATGTACACCATGGAATATTATGCAGCCTTAAAGAAAGATGGAGACTTTACCTCTTTCATGTTTACATGGATGGAGCTGGAACATATTCTTCTTAGCCAAGTATCTCAAGAATGGAAGA
>CAUYRH010003136.1:0-17382 GCA_963574655.1 Perodicticus potto
GGAGGGCGCCTAGTCCCAGCTACTTGGGAGGCAGAGGCAGGAGACTCGCTTGAGCCCAGGAATTGGAGGTTGCTGTGAGCTGTGATGCCACGGGACTCTCTCCAGGGTGACAGCTTCAGGCTCTGTCTCAAAAAAAAAAAAGAAAAATTAGCTGGATGTAGTGGGGCACTCTTGTAGTCCCAGCTACTCAGAAAGCTAAGGCAAGAGGATCACTTGACCCAGGAGTTGGAGGTTGCAGTGAGCTACGATGACTGACGTTACTGTACTTTAACCCTTATTTGAGTGAGACCCTGTCTCAAAAAGAAAAAAAAAAATTGCACAGAAAGGTTCAAAATCAGTACTCCAATCCAGCTATCAACTTTAAAACCTATGTTCCTTTCAATACTGCCATCACATGTACAGTGAAAAATATGTTCCACATCTGAGAAAAACAACACGTAACTTAACCAAATGGCCAATGATGCATAATACCCTCTGAAAGAAAAAGAATGAAGTGCTGGCTAAAACCTCCCTGATTCTCTTTTCCTACATAGTTTTCAGCATCTTTTAAATTGTTAAAATTTAAATTTCCAAGGCACAAGGAGTAGCCTAACAGCAGACATCTGGCGAACACTTAAAAACATTAGCTTCTATTTGAGTTCATCAACTGCTGCTATAAACAACATGTGTAAGTCATTTCTCCCCCTTCTAAAGAAAAAGTCAGCAGCTGTTTGCTAAAAAAATTTTTTTTATTGTGGATGAAGACATTGCCAACTTACATATATCATTTTTATTTGGAGTATTTTTTTGCCTTGCAGTGCTGAGAAAATGCATAACATTAGCTCTATAAAACACAACCTAATATTAAGGTTGGGTTGGAAATTTCCCATATGTAGATATTTCCCTAAAAATCAAAAGACCACTTATTATTTTTAAATAGAGAAACCTTAATAAGTTAAAAAGCAAAGACTGGCAATTAATAACAAATGTCAGAACTTTACAAGTATTTTTTCCATAGGAATATATAAAATAAATCTCGACTATACTTACTTGATAGTTACAAAATTAAAGATCAATTTATTGGTGGAAGATGTTTTAAATATTACTTTGATATGCAAACAACTTCATTAGGTTTAAAAACCAAATTCAAATGCTTTTAAGTTTGATGCATAATAGCATTTTTCTAAATAATTCTCATCACTTTCCTGTCCCTGAAGACATAGCTTTTTTGATAATCTCTTTACCCCTTTCAATTAACCATTAGAAGATTAAAAGAAACTGATGGCTTTATTGGGAGGCGTACTGAATGTTTTAATTAGCTGGGTCCAAGAAAGCCACTCCCTTTTCCTGTTGTTTAGTTTTGTTTTTTCTTTCCTTTCTTTTTTTTAATTCACAAATGGTAGGAACTAAAACTTAAACAATCCTATCATCCGATATTGTGCTAAAATCAAATTCAATGGCTAGAAGAATTTTTTACTATAGTATAGAGGTTGGAAACCATTAGGAATGTGGTGAAAAACTGGTGGCTACGGTGGAATTCAACCACAATTCTACTAAGTGGATAGAGAAATAAACAGAACATTACCGTAGTTAAAATACTGCAGTTAAACGCACTATTAGCAATCTTCTATGGCTAACTTTAGAATTATATGCTTCATCACTGTCTGGTTACCGAGAAGATTTCTTAGGCAGATGGTTCATCTCTGACACAAGTTAGTTTCAGAAAAGTCGATGAGTTATGTCTGGTTTAGATCTGTATGCATACCAGTCTGCTAGAGTTTCAATAATACAACAAAAACAGGAGGTACCATAGCTTTAGGACAAGGTTACATGCTTATTTAACTAGTGGCCATGTAATATCATGCTCTGGGATGTTCTGCTACACAATCTGCCCAGAACAACTTTCAACACTTCTGAAGTGAGGGGGGACAAGCTGTTTTAGTCAGGAAGAAAATACTCAAAAATGTCATAAAAGGCATTTCAAATATGATGACATACTACTTAAATCTTACCCGCCATGTATCTCCTTTTCAAGCTAAAATAGAAAACTTCTGTATGTTCTATTTCTTCAAAATGAAGAACTTTATATGTTTTTTCTTTTTAACTTCAAAACTAGTATTTCAGTTGCTCCACACTGAAATAAAGCTTCAATGGCAAGCAGCAAATAATTTAGGATCATCAGTGACAGTAACTCTATAAGTAGCATATAAAAACCTAAGAGTAATAATATCATAAAGAAATGAAAATGAGTAAGACCTTGACAGTGCTAATACCATGTACAGAACTTGTATGACAATTTCCTTTAAAGCATACTAAATAATGGCAATATAAATAAAGTTAACTAAGGAGACAGGTGACATTCTGAAGCAGCATTCTCAGTTACTTAATTTTTCAGAAAAACAAATTTTACCCATCAACACATAATTAAGACTTCCAATGTTCCAAACACCTTAGAAAGCATACAGTTAATCACAGCAAAACCAAATTTTAGGTCCAGGCTTAGCCAGGCCTATTTACATATTTGGATTAGTCTCATTTTCACCTTTCCTTGTTATATAAATATTTCCATTTTAAAGATATATGTAAGTATACAAAACTTCCAAGAATTGTCTTTTTAAATGTACAACTTCAACCAACTAACATAAATATGCACATCCTGATATGATTAAGTTTCAAGTCAGGATTTATGAGAGGTTCATACAAAATTAAAGAAATATTGTTTGCTCTTGTCTTCTCTGGGTTGTAACTTGTCTCTCAGTTCAAGAAGGAAAGATGCTGAACAAAGTGCTGGCTTGGCTGGGGGTGGCTGTTGGGCAGGAGCACTTCACAGACGAGCGGGGACTGGAGGAGGAGTCCCTGGTCTCGGGGCCAGTGCCTGCCTGTGTGATGCTGCTGCTGTTTCCCCTAATGACCCAGCATGAGAACTTCAGGAAAAAACAGACTGAAGAACTGAAGAGACAAGTAGTTAGTCCTAAAGTGTACTTCACGAAGCAGACCATTGGGAACTCTTGTGGTACAACCTGACTTGTACGTGCTGTTGCCAATAACCAAGACAAACAGGAATTTGAGGATGGATTGGTCCTGAAACAGTTTCTTTCTGAAACAGAGAAAATATCTCCTAAAGACAGAGCAAATTGCTTAGAAAAGAATAAAGCCACACTGTCCATGATTCCATGGTAAAGGAAGGCCAATGTTGGGTAGATGACAACATGAATTTTCATTTTATTCTGTTTAACAATGTGAATGGCCATATCTATGAACTTGATGGATAAATGCCTTTTCCAGTAAAAGAGGTGCCACTTCAGAGGACTGCCTGCTGCAGAATACAGCCAAGGTCTGCAGGGAATTCACCGAGATTGAGAAGTCCATTTTTCTTTTGTGGCCCTCTGCAAAGCAGCCTAGTGCCCTATGGGAGGGCCTTAACTGTATTCCCTTCTTCTCTTCAATGTGAAAATATATACCTCTGCAGACATGCTCTTCCCCTCAGCCACCCCCAAGCACAGGCTGTCCACCAAGCCAAGTTTGGTGTGAGTTTTAGATGGCGAAGCATTTCCCCCACTGTGTATCTTGTACCTAAATATCTAATGTTTTAAATGGCTACTTTTGTTTGTGTCAGTAAGTTAAGGCCTTGGATGTGGTTTAATTGTCCTTAAATAAATCTTTTCTGCTGGTAAGAAAACAAACCAAAAAACCAAACAAATGGGGGAAAAACACAAAAAAAGAAATAGTTTCAAACACATGGTATTGTTGTCATTGAAGTGATTTCAATGCTCTCAATGAGCATCATGATAGGAATAGACAGGCACTGTTGTACCAAATATCAACACCTCAGAGGCAGGTGACACGTTTAGTGATATTGCTAATTACAGTTATGTAGGTGTGCTGGCTGTACAATTTAACATTTACATGAAAATTTTGAACTCTTTAAAGCTCTTAAAACTAATTTATGTCTGTACTCTATATATATGTGTGTGTTTGTGTGTGTGTGTGTATACATATATATATTCAACAATAGGAAGGAACAAGCTTGGAAGGACCTCTCAAAGGACTCATGCTGCATGAAAAATGCCAATTTCAAAAGGTTACACATGATATGATTCCACGTATATAGCATTCTCAAAGTAACAAAATTATACAGATGGAGAATAGTTAATAGTTGTCACAGACTAAGGCAAGGGGCAGGGAGAGGTGGTTTTTTTTATAAGAGTGCAGCATGAGGGGTCCTTGTGACCCAGGGTTCTGTATTTCAATGGTGGCCACACGAACCTACGCACGTGATAAAATTGCATAGAACCAAACATACATCTCACCTCAGAGCACCTATGACCTCCCAGGGACAATCTTATTCTTGGCCTGTCTATACAAAGCCATCTAAAGATTAACATATGCTTCAGATTGATTTTCTGCACAATGCAGTGAAGTCACTACTTGTATTTTTTTCTTCATTAAAAACTCAATTATCTTTAAAAGATAAGCCACATGTCTCTATAAATGAGTTTGAAAAATACAGAAGGACATAAAAACTGATATATAGCTACTGATATTTTTGTCTGTCTTTATTTTTGTAAATTAGGATAACCAATAAATCAAATGTTTCTAGCTTAAATTAGGTCAAATCAGTAAGAAAAAGCAGATTATATAGCAAACACTTGATCTTCTGATACCTGCAATTACTAAAAGCATTAAGAATATTTTTATTAAATTCAGAGAAAGTACAGTTGCAAACAAATACATGACTTTTTTCAAAAGGCCACTTTGTGATAAAGTACATACACATAGTGTTCATGGTTTCTTTAAAGTGCTATCTCATCTCTGGCTCGAGAATCATCTATTGCTTTAAAAGATCTTTCAACACAACTCCAGCGCTGTTGTCAGGTGACACTGGCAAAGGTGTAAATGTGGGCAAAACATCTGAGATGGGTTTCAAAAGAAGATGCCCGGGACAACCATGTCCAAGTCCAGCTGGGTTAATCAGAGGCACAGCTGCGGATCGGGGAGCCAAGAAAGGATTTACATCTGCTCTTCTACCAGACCTGGATTCAGCTGTATCTAAATGATAAAATAAGGATTCCTTAGTCGTCTTTTTTTTTTTTTCATATACATGTGTTTATTAGGTTTCCACTTTTTGCCTTCACAGAATTAAAAAGGCTTAAAATTTAATAACAACAACAGTGTTTAAGATAAGGCCTAGAAACAAAAACCTCAAAAAGAATGAAGATAAATACATTCAGAAAAGAAATTAGATGATTACTGCATCGAAATAGTAAGCAATATTAATAATAATAATGCAAAGAAAGTAACATTCACAGTGTCAAATAAGAGTATGTCTATTATAGAATGCTTTAACTCTGAGGCTCATTATGGAGTCATCAGTTAACTTCTTTTTTTTTGTTTTTCGAAAGTCTCAAACAATAGACAACTAATATTTATAAATAAAAGTAAAAGATAATTTAAAAAAACAGATCATGCCAAATCTTATAGACAACAGAAAAAGAAATATTTCAAAGTCATTCTACTTAATCTGGATACACCTGATATTAAAATTGGAGAAAATATACTGTTATAAAGGGAAATTACAAACATATTTCACTTATAAATGAGGATGCAATATCCTAAACAATGTCTTAACAAGTTGAATTAGAAATTAATGTTTAAGAAATGTACTTTGGTCAAAATTGAATCCAGTTTATGTGAGAATTAGTCACTATTTTCTTTTTTTTCTCTTTCCCTCACCCCCTCCCTCCTTCTCTGTCTGCTCTCCCCTTCTCCCATGCACCACTGTGTCATTAATTGTCATTAATTATCCTCATATCAAAGTTGAATACATAGGATTCATGCTTCTCCATTCCTGTGATGTTTCACTAAGAATAATGTGTTCCACCTCCATCCAAGTAGGTACAAATGCTGCAAAATCTCCGTTTTTTGAGGGCTGAGTAATATTCCACAGTATACATAGACCATAGCTTACCAATCCATTGCTGGGTTGAAGGTCATTTAGGCTGTTTCCACATTTTAGCAATTGTAAATTGGGCTGCGATAAACAGCCTAGTACAAGTGTCTTTATAATAAGTTTTTTTTGTCTCCTGGATAGATGCCCAGTAATGGGACTGCAGGATCAAATGGGAGGTCTAGGTTGAGTTCTTTGAGCTTTCTCCATACTTCCTTCCAAAAAGGTTATATTAGTTTGCAGTGTAAAAGTGTTCCTTTCTCTCCACATCTGTGCCAGCATCTGCAATTTTGAGATTTTGTGATATAGGTCATTCTTGCTGGAGTTAGATGATAGCTCAGGGTGATTTTAATTTGCATTTCTCTAATAATTAGGGATGATGAGCATTTTTTCATATGTTTACTGGCCATTCGTCTGTCATATTTAGAGAAGATTCTATTCATCTCTCTATCCCACTGATGTATGGGATTGTTGGTTTTTTTCTTATAGACTAATTGAAGTTCTGTATAGATCCTGGTAATTAAACTTCCGTCTGATTCAAAATATGCAAATATCCTTTTCCACTGGGTAGGTTGTCTATTTGCTTTGGTTGCTGTCTCCTTGGCTGTACAGAAGCTTTTCAGTTATTAAGTCCCATTTGTTTATTATTGCTGTTGTTGCTATTGCCATGGCAGTCTTCCTCATAAAGTCTTTCTCCAGGCCGATATCTTCCAGTGTTTTTCCAATTCTTTCTTTGAGGATTTTTATCGTTTCATGCCTTACATTTAAGTCCTTTATCCATCTTGAATCAATTTTTGTGAGTGGAGAAAGGTGCGGATCAAGTTTCAGTCTTTTACATGTGAATATCCAATTCTTCCAGCACCATTTACTGAATAGGGAGTCTTTCCTCCAGTGAATGCTCTTGTTTGGTTTATCGAAGATTAGGTGGCTGTAAGTTGTTGGTTTCATTTCCAGGTTTTCTATACAATTCCAAGTATCTCTGTTTCTATTTTTGTGGCAGTACCATGCTGTCTTGACCACTATGGCCTTGTAATACAGCCTAAAATCTGGTATGGTTTACACCCCCAGCTTTGTTTTTATTACTAAGAATTGCCTTAGCTGTATGGGTTTTTTCTGGTTCCATGCAAAGCGCAGAATCATTTTTTCCAAGTCTTGAAAATAGGATGTTGGTATTTTAATAGGGATGGCATTGAATTGGTAAATTGCTCGGGGAAGTATACACATTTTAACAATGTTGATTCTTCCCAGCCATGAGCATGGTATGTTCTTCCATTTGTTAAAGTCCTCTGCTATTTCCTTTCTTAGGGTTTCATAATTTTCTTTATAGAGGTCTTTCACCTCTTTTGTTAGGTATATTCCTAAGTATGTCATTTTCTTGGGGGCTATGGTGAAGGGAATTGTGTCCTTAATTAACCTCTCCTCCTGGCTGTTGTTGGCATATACAAAGTCAACTGACTTGTGGACATTGATTTTATATCCTGAGACATTACTGTATTCTTTGATGACTTCCAAGAGTCTTATGGTTGAGTCTTTGAGGTTCTCTAAGTATAAGATCATATCATCAGCAAAAAGGGAGAGTTTGACCTCCTCTGCACCCATTTGGATGCCTTTTATTTTCTTGACTTGTCTAATTGCATTGGCTAGAACTTCCAGCACTATGTTGAATAGTAATGGTGACAGAGGACAACCTTGTCTGGTTCCAGTTCTAAGAGGAAAAGCTTTTAGTTTTACTCCATTCAGTAAAATATTAGCTGTGGGTTTGTCATACATAGCTTCAATCCGTTTAAGAAATATGCCACCTATACCTATACTCCTCAGTGTTCTAATTAGAAAAGGATGCTGGATTTTATCGAATGCTTTTTCTGCATCTATTGAGAGGATCATATAATCTTTGGTTTTGCTTCTGTTGATACGGTGAATAACGTTTATGGACTTGCGAATATTAAACCAGCCTTGTATCCTTGGGATGAAGCCTACTTGATCATGATGTATGACTTTTTTGATGATAAGCTGTAATCTATTGGCCAAGATTTTGTTGAGAATTTTTGCATCTATATTCATTAGTGAAATTGGTTTGAAATTCTCCTGTTCTTTATCTGATACCTTTTTGGTATCAGGGTAATATTTGCTTCATAGAAGTTATTGGGGAAGATTCCTTCCTCCTCAAATTTTTGGAATAATTTCTGCAGTATAGGAATAAGCTATATCTTTATATCTTTTGTAAACCTGGATAGAGTTGGAACATGTTCTTCTTAGTAAAGTATCACAACAATAGAGATGCAAGAGTCCAATGTACTCAATTCTGATATGAAGCCTGTTGACAATCTAATACATACCCACATAAGAGAAAAACTCAAATTAATTCAAGGTGGGGGGCAGGAGAATATGGGAGCCAAGAGGGAGAGAAGGGGGTTATGGTGTATGTCACATCTCTGGGGACAAGATACAATTATAAGAGGGACTTTACTTAACAAATGCAATCAGTGTAACTAATTCTTTATCCCCTCAATGAACCTGAAACAATAAATTAAAAAAATTTTTTTTTAACAAAATTAATTCTAGTTGTGATTTCTGTATAAAGGATGCATCTACATTTTATTTTTAAAACTGATGTTTAAATGTTCATTTTTTAATGAAACATCAACTCAGTCACAAAAAAAGAAAGTTACAAGTTCACCAGATATATTCAAGCAAGACAGGTTTAGAAAGTTTTATAGAGCTAAAAATGAATGAGATTATCTTTAAAAATGCTAAGTTGGCCAGTCATTCAATAGGAAAATTCAATAAAAACCAATCTCTTTACCTTTAGATGACTTCAAAGACAGATAAAATCAACAAAATGATCATTAATGTTATCATTACCTTACATGTGGACATTATAATAAAGGATTCAAATCAACCCCCCAGCTTAAATACACATTTCTCAACATGTATTGAAGCAATCTCAACCTCAATAGAGTATCTGTCTTGAGATTTAGAAAAGTTTATTTAATTTTGTTAAGGCTTTTTAAAAATAGCCCTAGATTGCATTCTTTACCCTTCATCCCCAGAGGCCTCGTTTGAAATTTTTCTCAAGTAAATACTTGTTTTAAAGAACCATTTCTCACCCTTGTAAGTGTGGAAATAAATCACTTGTATAAACTTGCAACTGCCTAGTGTCGTTTTTATGGAAATAACAATGGCAGTTCAACAATGGGAGTGAGGGTAGGCGTACCAACTGTTATAAATACATCACTAATAACGTCAGTGTATTTCCCTTGTCTTCCACACAACTATCTCTGGGGAAATAAAAATGCTGTTACATGCTTACTTGAATTCCTGCTATTGTACTGTGCACATTAGTCTCTCTAGTCTCAGGCTTACAGCCTATGGCTGAGGTTATCATCAAGTATGTCACACAGCCACTGACATAGACCTGAAATCAATGGAAAAGGGATTTTTTTCTTTATGCTAAGAGAGGCAAATGATTCATGAGCTCAGCAATAAATTAAAGTGAACCAAAAACAACTGAATAGTAGGAGAAATCTCAGCTGGAAAACTAGAGGTTTCCAAAGGAAATGATATTAAATATAAATGCTTTCCTATGATAACTGTATTTGTTTCAAATTTCTAAACCATTGAAAGTGATAACATATCTAGCTTTACAATAGGCCAAATGCATCATTTCCTTCCCTCTTTCCTCTACACTCTTCTTTCCCTTCCCCTAGCCCCTAACTTTTAAGAAAAAAGCTAAGGACAGTAAACTCTACAAGATTATACTCTAGATTAGAATTTAGGTCTGCCTTAATCCTAGAGATTTTTGCCTTTTTCATTAGTTAACTAACTGCTATAGAGAAACACATGTGCAATTTTGCTGCAGTACTTCTGAATTAGGGCTCTGCAATGTTTCTACATGTACATATTAGTTCAGATGCTTGTGGCTTTTAAGGAAATCTTATTTTATAATTATTAGGGCTTCAGACAAGAGTCAGGATTTGTGGCACACTAAATCTCTCGAGGAGTGATGAATGATGAGAAACAGTGGCAAAGCATCATTGTCTTAGTCTGATCATTTGAATGTCTGTGTCATATTTGAATCTGATTCTGCTTTGTCTCTTATATTGCGTTTTTTCTGGGAGGTTAGGATGCCTTGGAGTATTTCGTTGAAAGCTGGATGTAATATATCAGACAACAAAATATTAGGCAAATAGCCCTTTGGTGTGAGATTTAATATTAAGCTGTTCATGAAATTGGTCTGTGGTTAGTATTTTCTTCAGTGTAAGTGTTGGAGGCTTCAAATGTTTTTAGTGTCTGGTTTTGTCCCTTCTCTTGACTTGAGGCTTCCCAATTACTATTTCTCAGAGAGATTCTGAGTCTTGCAGCTCTGTCAGCTCTAACCCACTGTTACATTGGAATCCCGTTTATGCAAATTCTGCTATAAATAAGCAGCTATCAACTCTCTGAATTTGCCTTTCTCTTCAGATTTTGTTGTGACACTTTGCTCTGTGACTTCAGTTCTCTCATGAGTCCAAAAAAAGTTTTTCAGCTTTTTCCTATTATGGGAATGGGAAAGATGACTTCCAAGTTCTTTGAAAAATATTGAATATGAAAGTAGAAGTCTGTATTACCCTTTTGGGAATAAGCAAATGGATTCTTTTGTTTATTTAATCAAAAAGAACCCAAATGATTGCCTTGAAATCTTCATAGACTTTTAGTTTTGTTTGTTTTTTCCTCTGCATTGGGATTTTTATTTTATGAATAGCAATAAGATTCTATATATTTTCAAGGCTAAAAATAAAAATCAGATATCCAGAAACATAAAATGTACACACACACAAATCAACAAAGCCATCTGTCCCTGAGATTGAAGGTGGCAGCACAGGACAGCAGTATCACAGTTCCCGGTGATAACCCAACACATTTCTCAAAGGAGCATTGGGTGCTCGGTTATCTCAAGGAGTTTGTGCAGTTCTCCAATTGCTATAGCTTCCCCCCTCCCAAGATTTCACAATTAGAATTTTCCTACCAGAGCACAACTGGTAGCTATAACAAAAGTGTTTTACTCCTGGATATCTATTAATTTTTTTATTTATTTTGAGACAGAGTTTCACTCTGTCACCCTGGGTAGAGTGCCATGCCATCATAGTTCACAGCAGCCTCAAACTCTCGGCTCAAGAGATCCTCCTGCCTCATACTCCCAGGTAGCTATGACTGTAGGTGCCTGCCACAATGTCAGATTAGTTTTTCAATTGTTAGTAGAGATGAGGTCTGGGGGGGGTCTCACTCTTGCTCGGGCTGGTCTCAAACTCCTCAACTCAGGCAATCCTCTCTCCCTCTTTGGCCTCCCAGAGTGCTAGGATTATAGGTGTGAGCCAAGGGGCCTGGCACCATTGGCTTTTTAAATAGAGCCCCATGGCTTAGTGGTTTGGTGAAATTCATCCTAGCCTCTGGGACTGGCTCCCACCCAGTTTACAAGCACTGATCCTCTAACATCCAGTTGGTGGATGACTTGCTGTTCACTGAAATATGCCTTGGCACCTTTATTCATGCTGCTTCCCCTGCCCAGTAGAATTCCCATTCATCTACTAATTAAAGATAATAATTCCATAAATCTGTTCCACTCCATGTGAATTTTTGTCTTTGAAATACATAGCCCTCTAGGTATCCCTCTTTAATGCACTTTCGATGCTGCCCTGCACTGAAATCTCGGTGCACCCATTTATCTCCCCGGCTAAGTGGTTTCTATTTCACTTAAGATGTAGCTTATATATGATAAAAGTCATCAATCCAATGCCTAAAGAAAGGAGATTAAGTTTGTTCTGCAAACTGTGAGTTACTAAAGTTTGTTGACTTATTAATATATAATCTCACAGTTGATAGGTTTGTATACACTCAAGGCAATATGTTAGATAGATGTATTCAGGAAATAAATTTTACTTATAACCAGGCCCCTGTGTTAGACTGGTTCAATATTCAGGGCCAAGAATCTTCTACCACTCTTTGAACAGTATTCTCTGCAGAATGTTACTGCTCAGGCTGAGGCTCACTGACTAGGCTATCCTTCTGTTTAGTCATATGACCTGGTAAATCTTCCATGAGATTAGCATTTGGCATCTAAAAGATCCTGGAGTTTGAAATTTTAAAGCTTTCACTTTGCAATCTGTCCTCCAGGCTGTTCAAGTACGAAATAAAACAGATCACCTCATGAACATTACTGTTTAGATTCTGTTAAGTGATCATTTAGTTTGAATTTAACCACCTCCAGCATTGTGGTTTCCCACTTTCTCGGGTTTTCTGAAATTTTTTATGTCTCTCCCAAATTTATTTCTATGTAAAAGAAAAGAACTGTATTATACAACTTTAACGAAGTTATGGTAGCTCTCTTTATAAGTTAGGACTTTCTAGAAAAATTGATTTAATTTTTAAAAAAGAGTATGGTGTCTGAACTCAGACTTGTGGGTATATTTCTCATTGCTGAAGTCGGGAAATGAATAATGAAGCTGGAAAAGTCATTGGAAGAAAAATTAAATTAATGAAAAAGTTGATGCTTCCATTAAAAAAAGGGCCAAAAACAGTTAGATTTCACAAACCAGGAATGATAAAGGCTAGGAAGAGGATGAGATTAAAATGTATAAAACCATTAAGCTATTGAATGGAGCGTACATAGCTAAGTGACTAATTTTTAAAACAATAAAATTAGGAAATACGCTTTGAAGTTTGATTGAAATTAGAAGTGGCACTACTCAGGAAATGCTTAAAATGGTGACATGATTTCAATAGGTAAGATGACATGACAAATTAAACAGGTGAATGCAGCATTTCAGTAAAGCAATAGATAAGTTCTGAGAGAGAGAGAAAGAGATGAAATCTGTAAGTACATGAAAAATCTCTGTCATGGAGGAGATTGTCCCTAACATTTGGGACCTATAGTCTATAGTTTAATAGACTCAAGTCCGTCTGTGTACCACAGAAAATTTAAGTAAATCACCATTCTCAATTACCATATTCACATAGCAAAGCATTTTTCTGCAGGATGAGTTCTGAACATTTTCAAGCAAGTTAAATCAAACAATAGCTTTTGTGGGAGGAGATGACATTGCCCGAGTAGAATGTAACAACTGCAATATGGAGCAATTGCTTAAGTCAGAAATTGATTTCTATTCTAAATTGATGTTGCCTTAAAGAATAAGCTAACCATTTTTCTGCTAGCAATAATAATTTATAATACATTAGGCAGTTCCTTGAAAATACATATTACTCCCTAAACTAACATTATCTATTATTATAAGTAGTGTGAAATAATTTACTAATAATTCAATCTGTTAAGAAAAAGGTTGTATCATTTACAATTGTTTAATAACAATAAACAACAATTAAAAAAATAACAATTGTTTAATAACAATGTTTCTGAAATGTTTCTATTTTCAATTACTTTTTCCAATATATTTGAGTCAGTATGTTGTTAACCATCAAGACATCTTCAATTAACAAAACAAATTTACAGATATTTCAGTTTTCACTTAGATGTAAGATGTGGATAAATATAGTCATATATAAGGCTCTATGAATTATTAATTCTTTGCATGGTAACACTAACTGGACTTTATTTGCTGTAAATATTGCTATAAATGATTCAAATGTCTCCTTCGTTAATCTCTACAGTATGAGCCAATCAATAAAAAAAGGAAATCTTATAAAAAGTCTGTTTGATGGACGTGAGAAGTACGTGTAATCTAGTGGCTATGTGTGGGCTCCAAACTCAGGTTTCTTAGGGTTTGAAACCAAATTTATCCCTGTACAGCATTGGGCAAATTATTTAAACTATCTCTCCCTGAAATTCCTCATCTGGAATGAGCCAGGGTTCAGAGTTGTTATGAGGATTAAATGAGATAATACAGAGCACCAGAAACAGGACTTGGTTCATTGTAAACACTTTATAAATGTAAGATAATACTTTTCAGGCTTTTCCTGTTCATATTTCCATGCAGCAATGAAGCACTTTATGTCATGATGTTAACATTTAATCAGATCACATCATAATACTGGCAAAATATTCTAATTTTCCAGAGGAGGGGGTGAGTGGAGGGAGAGTAATTGGTGGGATCACACCTAAGTGACCCTAAGGATACATGTGAAATTCACTAGGTGTGGAATATAAGTGTCTTAACACAATAACTAAGAAAATGCCGTGAAGGCTATATTAACCAGTTTGATGAAAACATTTCAAATTGTATATAAAACCAGCACATTGTACCCCATGATTGCATTAATGTACACAGCTATGAGTTAATTACAAAAAATTCTACTTTTCCATCTCTCCACTCTGATATTTATGAAATGCACCTTAATACCAAATTTTCTCTATAACTCTTTCCTCAGACTGGTATTGTATATAACTGTGTTGGTATTTTCATCAAGGCTTTGCTTTATCTGTGCATTAGTTCAACAAATATTGATTGAGCATTTATTATGTCCCCAATAGATTCCAGGTTGTAAAACTATTGTCCCTGACCTACTGGCCATACTTAGAAGGCTCCCGATCACCAACAGCTCATCTTTTTTTTCAAATTTTAAGCCGTGGTTCTATTCTAGCTTTCCTGCCCTAACTCTGATGACACTCCTAACTCATTCAACATGTTTAAGAGAAATTTCCTGGTCTATGAAACAGATGGGAAGTTGTTGAGAGGCAAGTACGAGAATAAATGAAAAATAATCATGAACATTATGCACATGTTAGTTATTCGGAACAGCTCTAAATGAATTTCAGCTTTGCCTTTGTGTAAGGCAAAGCGCAGCCAACTAAGGTGACAGTGGCATTCAAACAGCTGTGGCTCCTTATTAGCTCTGACCATTCCCAGATATTTACATTCCTCAAAACAGAGAATAAACAAACCAGCCATACTACCCTTTTCCTTCTAGGAAGTCCTTCTTCTAGAGATAATTATGAGAGATTACTTGGTAGCTAAAAACAAGCCGGCACAAATCTATCCAACGAACTCACTTCTCATTCTGAACCTCTGGGATGTTCCTTGAATCTCTCCCCTCCCTTGGCTTCTCTGACTGTCCCCTTTCCTTTGTTTTCTCTTGATCTTTCTTGTGGGCTGGTTTCTGCACTCATTCCTCATATAAATGAATTGTCAATGACTCCCAATGTACCTGTAGCTAAGAGCTTTATCCTGAGCTCCAAACTCCCATCTCCAATTTCAACCAGAAATCATGCCTAATGATCTCCTCCCAAGCATCATAAATTAAGCTAGTCCAATAATGAATTCATCAAATTTCCCCCCAAATGTCTGGGCTTCTTCTCTTAATGAACAATATCAAATATGTATCCATGCCAGAATGGCATCTAGAATCTTCTTCTCATCCCCTTCAACTAACTCACACACAGAGACCACATCTTATGAATTGTTTTTTGTTTGCTGGTTGGTTGGGTTTTTTGAGAAAGAGGCTCACTCTGTTGCCCAGGTTATATAGTGCCCTGGTGTCAGCCTAGCTCACAGCAATCTCCACCCACGCTCAAGGGATCCTCCTGCCTCAGTCTCCTGAGTAACTAGGACTATAGTCTCTATTTCTACTAGAGATGGGATCTTGCTCTTGCTCATGCTGCTTTGGAACTCCTGAGCTCAAGGGATACTTCTGCCTCAGTCTCCTGAGAAGCTGGGACTACAGGGACCACCACAATTCCTGGTTAATTTTTAATTTTTAGTAAAGATGGGGTCTCACTATTTCTCAGGCTTCTCTGGAACTCCTGACCTCAAGGGATCCTCCTGGCTTAGCCTTCCAAAGTGCTAGGATTACAGATGTGAGCCCCGATGCCCAGCCACATGTCTTAAGAATTCTGAGTCATAAATAACCTACACAGACTCCTTCCTTCTCCTCTTCAAATATTCTAAGCTAAAAGTCTCTTCATCTTGTTTGTGGCCTGCGGCAGTTTTAACCCAACTGCTCCTGTGTGTCACCACTGACCCCTCTTTCCAACACCCAATCCGTCCTCTACCAATTTTGAACATTTTCTGATACACTTATCTGCTCATGACACACACTGTGAGTTCATGCACTTCCTGTGATGTGAACCAAAATCACTTTAGATTGGTGTTTTGGAACCTCCAAAACCTTTTCAGACTTGTTACACTAAAAGGCCCTCTGCGAGCCTCCAATCCAGCCATAGTGAGATTACATGAGGGGGGTTTGTATCTGAGAATTTTATTGTGCTGCTCTATTTCTTTAACATGCCTTACCTCCCATTTCTGCTTCGAGGACATTTACTTATCTGCTATAGTTCAGCTTCATTAGGACCTAACCCAGTTTTTAAATTCTTCTCTCAGGTTAGATTTCACATTTCCTTTGTGTACCTTCTCTCTGGCCCTCTATCCCTTTATCACACATCTACACCAAGTCTCTTTTATGGTGAAGATTATATCTGGTTTGCCACCATAGTCTAATCCTCAGTACATAGGCTGGTGCTTGGAGTCCAGCGGTTAATTAATAATTATTTACTTACAAGAATGTCTGAGTAAGTTAATGAATAAATAGCCATAGTAATGGTGAATATCAACATGGCATGAATTTCATATCTCCAAGAGAATTTTAAGTCTAGTGTGCTATGGTAATATAAAAATAAATCTAAGGAAGAGAGTCAAAAACCTCTGTTGAGGGGGAGGAGCCAAGATGGCGGTCTGTAACCAGCTTTCCGCAGAGGCTCCCATCCAGAAGGAGAGTTAAAGGACAGAAATTTAGCAAGAAAGACAATGGTTCGGATCTGAGCCAAAGAGAAGGTGGAGGAACGCACATCAACCCTGCTGGAGCAACCTGCAACCCTAAGGATACAAACAAAAGGTACAGAACACATCGCCAAGCAGATGGCAGTCCCCTCCCCCATGAGAACGACTCGCAGTATTCACCATACCTCCATACAAACAAGCAAGCAGAGTTCTGACATCCTCCCACTCAACCCCACGAGAGAGACCGTCTAAAAACCAGACCTCCTTCCCCTACTAGGGTGTCATGGCACTCTCCTGCCAGGCATAAAACTGTATGTATTCTCTACCTGCAAGTTTGAACTCCTGGCACTCCCCTCCACCCTCACCCTGAGGCAGGGGTCCTCAAACTTTTTAAACAGGGGGCCAGTTCAGTGTCCCTCAGACTGTTGGCGGGCTGGACTATAGTTTAAAAAAAAAACTATGAACAAATTCCTATGCACACTCCACATGTCTTATTTTGAAGTAAAAAAATAAAACGGGAACAAACATGATATTTAAAATGAAGAACAAATAAAGTTAAATCAACAAACTTAACAGTATTTCAATGGGAACTATGGACCAGCCTGCTTTTGCCTAATGAGATGGTCAACGTCCGGTTCCATATTTGTCACTGCTAGTCGTAACAAGTGATGCAAGTGTGCATCAGTTAGTCTAGATTTGGTTGGAGATTTCAGATGTTTCATTCTGGAAAAAGTCTGTTCACAGACATAAGTG
>CAUYRH010003139.1:0-23974 GCA_963574655.1 Perodicticus potto
GCCTGTAGTCCTAGCTACTCGGGAGGCTGAGGCAAGAGAATCGCCTAAGCCCAGGAGTTGGAGGTTGCTGTGAGCTGTGTGATGCCACAGCACTCTACCAAGGGTGATAAAGTGAGACTCTGTCTCTACAAAAAAAAAAAAGAGAGAGAGAGAAAGGGAGAGACAGAGAAGGAAATAAATAAAAGGGAAAAGGGCAGGGAGGGAGGAAAGAAGGAGAGAAACCTTTGTTAGCACAACCAAATCAGAACAACGGCTCAGCATTCTGAATCTCTAGACATGACTTGCATTAAGTTTTTTCCCAGATTTTAACATTTTCTTCGTCTTTTCTTTTGTCCTGCAGGAAAACACCCATTTCCATTTCCTTTTTAAAATAAAAATTTCTCTTCCTTGAGATACACCTTTCAGCCAGAAGCAGGCTTTGATGCCAGGGGCAGGAAAATAATTTTGATTGAAAAGTATGGCGATAGGAGAGCAGTGAGGAGAAACTCTGAAAAAAAACAAAAATGAAAACTGACCGTCTCAGAGACCAAAACAGATCGAAAGGAGGCAGGGAGATCCTTAGATTAGCCTGAGGGAGCACTGGGCAGAAGAGCAGAACCCTCGCTAACCTGATGCCTGTGCAGAGCAGTCTTTCAGAAAGACGCCCTGGTCCCCTTGGTGGCCCTGCGTGCAAGTCATTCTCTTGGACTTGTTTCTTCGCCTCTAGAACACCTCCAGAGGGACATTCCAGCCTCTGGACACCCAAATGGGCCAAGAGTTAAGAAAAGTACCCCCAGGAGGAATGAGCTTCAGAGAGCCTTTCTTCTAATCTTCTTCTTCTTCTAAACGAAATCTAATACTATCTGGCTGCAAAAATATATATCACCAACACAGAGTCTGAAAGATTAACATTTGGATATGTGGGAAACGTAATCTGCATGGCTAATTGATTCTCGGGGTATCTACAGTTTAAAGGATAAAGATCGATATCTATCTACATGATGGATATTGTACTAATAGGGGCATAAATAAAGGCCCGAAGAGTCCTTACCAAAACCTTTGAAGCCCCTGCTCTGCTCTTCATCTCTCTACAGGGCCACTCTATCTACCCCACCTCCCTGCCCCGGCCCTGCTGCGCGGGGAGCACTTGCTTCCCACCACCCGAGTCTAAGGTAAAGCGAAAGTGTGTTTTAATGTGGCTGCTTTCCAGGGACACTGGTGGCACTTTTTCCCCTGTGCCATCGCAGGTGGACAATAGGAGACAGAAAAGGTAGCATTTTAGCAAAGTGCAGATGTTTAGAAACACAGACACGTAAGACCCACGCAGGGCATAACCAGCCACGCGCTTTCGCACTCACATTGATAATCAGGGGGCGCGTTCCTAACTTCTTAAGCGCCCTTGGCTTTAGGGACACTGAAGTCTTTCCTTCTCGAGGGCCCCTCCCAGAGAGACCCTACAGAAACTCGCGCTGAGCCCAGGGATCCATAATCTCAGTAACACTTCCCACAGTGTTAGCAGAGCTGAGGGAGGCCACGCGAGGAGCAGTGAGGGCAATGGAGTTGGGGACAGGGGCTGAGCCCCAGAGAGCGGAGCTCGGCACACCGCAGAGCTAGGAGAACAGGATGCGCACGCTTGATCCGGAGTAAGGACATCTCAACCCGGGGGTTGCCAATTAGTCTGGGGTCCCAGCGGCCACCTTGGCGGCAAAACCTACGCCGCCAAGAGAATTTTCGAAATGCAAATAAAACACACTACACGCCCCTCTTCTCCATTAATTAAGAGCGATGTTTTATTAATTACGCAGCCCTCGGTGAGCGGTTCCCATCAATCACACCCAAAGCGAAAGTACAGGGCGCGCCTAATCCCCTCCCAGAGTGCTGGGACGCGGGTCCCAGCGTTTCCATCTGGCCTTCCACCTTCCTAGGCTCTCTTTGCGTGGGTGGCTTCGCCTGGAGGCCTCTCCTCTAAACCAAAGCTTGCTGCGCCAGCCCGACGGTTCCCAGAGCCCGGAACAGGCTGGAAAATACCCGCTACTCATGCGTCCCTAATATGAGCACAGGCTAGTACCCGAATAGTAAGCGGACTGGTGCGGACTCGAAGCTCCGCCCATTTCCTCCACCCTTCCGCCCTCTGAGCCCTAAAGAGCAGTCTGACAACCCTCCCCCACCAAATGCTATTCTTCGAGGTCAAAATCTCGGCTAAGCAGCGATCCCGGGAAGATGTACGTACTCCTGGGGCTACGTGGCAAGGGGAGGCTGAAAACCCAGTCCGCTTACCCCCGGGACGCCCTGGAAAACTGCCTGGGAGTGGGACGGAAGACCTTGGAAGACCCACCCAGGCGACGCACTCCTCCCGGGCGCCCAGGACACTAGGACGAGCGCACCACGCAAGCGCGAGTGTTGGGGGGACAAGGGGAACCTTCCAGTTGTTGGCATAGAGATCCCAGGAATGCAGCCTCCGGGTCGCAAGTGGCCAAGTTGGCTGGAGATGGGGGAGATTCTTGCCCCGAAACCCCGCTGCGCTGCGCTCTTGTCCTCTGAAGGCTCGGACCTCGGCCTGTCACCGGAGATCTACCTGCAGCGAGGTGTCCGGTGCGACCACCCTCTCAACGAGATAGGGGTTAGCCTCTTACCTGGCCTTCCTACCTACTCCTACCCCACCTGTTCCACGCGGCACTGGCAGGTCCTATCCTCCCTGAACCTCCAGATTCTTCCACTTGAACCCCTTAAAGAGATTCTGCGGAATAAAGAAAAGGCCAATTCAGGTGTATCCGAGGCCGTCTTAGATAAGGAGAGAGCTGCGCGAAAGCTCTTCTTGGACTCCGCGTTCTCTGAGAACAAGGATGGGACCCTGGAAGACACTGAGACTGCTCGTAGTTGCCTCTCCCAGCTTTCAAACCGGATAATAGCTGGATCAAACTTGGCTTCAGAGGTCGCGCTCTCGGCCAACCTTTGACTTAAAGGACTGGCTCGTCTGTCCTTGGGCGTTCTTGGCCAGAGGACCTTTCTGAACCTCCAGACCTTTCTGAATCTCCCACGGAGGCAAGAAGTCGCGCAGCACACTCTGAGCCTCTCTCTCTCTCTCTCTCTCTCTCAAGCTTGACAGAGTCTCAAGCTGTTGCCCTGGGTAGACTGCCATGGCGTCATAGCTCAGAGCAACCTCCAATTCGGGCTCAAGTGATCCTCTTGCCTCAGTTTTTCTATTTTTAATAGAGACGGGGGTCTCACTTTTGCTCCGGCTGTCCTTGAGCTCAAGAAATCCACCCACCTCGCCTCCCAGAGTGCTCGGTTTACAGGCGTGAGCCACCGCGCCCAGCCCTGAGCCTCTTTTCTGAGTGGGCTGCCCTGAGCTGCCAAGCCCTGCCGCCCTGCTTTGGGAACCTGAGGACCTGTCAAAAAGCCCACCCCACTGGGTTGCTTGGACCGCACCAGCAGCGCCAACAGCATGTATTGCCGTGGCTCTGGAGCCCCAGACTCCTTGTTTTACCAGAGCCTGGAGCACAGTCCTCTTCGCTACTGTTTCCCTCACACTGGAGTTGGGTACACTCCCGGTCACCCACATTGTCTCATTCCATCATTCATTTTCTCTCTGAGAGTTTTCATTAAAGTTTTAGGCTCCTTTCTCATTGGTCAACTCCTGGACCTGAGGCACCTGAAACCTGGTGGATCACCTGGGCATTTTGTTCCATACGTGTTCCATGCCCCTTTCCCCTTACTTAATTTCAAGCTTGTCAATCACGTGACCTTTCATTCATTCCATACATACTTACTGAACTTCTACCAGTGCTGTTCAAAGTGCTGGCGCGTCACTAATAAATGCAACACACCTAAGTCCTTGCCCTGGTAGAGCTGTGTGTGTGTGTAAATACAACCTTCCAGGATATATAGATTGTAAGATGGAGACTCAACTCAGAGGAATCAGAAGCTTGAAAGACTGTGGATGGAGGTGAGAGGGTGGGTGTAGAAGCCTGGAGTGGGCAGACTCCGCAGAGGCAGCTTCTTGCAGAGAAGGACGGATAGGATGAAGCACTTGGTGAGTGAAGAAACCATATATCTCCACGACTCTATAGTAAATGCCACAAGACTTTGTAAATACTGAGCAGGGAGCAGTCTGAAGTCCAGGTAAACTCAAGCAGGGCTGGGCAGCCAAACCTGTAGGTATTCTTAGCAGGGGAAAGAGGTAACTCTCCCACCCTCCTCAATGCTCTCCACTGTCCTCTTTGCTAAGACATCTCCAATGGGCTGTGGGAGAGGTGACATATGTGTGTGTGGAGGGGAGGGGTGGACCACAAAGAACAGAAAATAGATTGAGCCGCCTTCAAGCTCCCTCCCTCTCTCCACCTCCAGGAGTAAAATAGATGTCACAGTTGACGTGCTGGAGGTCTGGGATTCCTGGGTCTCCTTTCTTCCAGAGATTGTGGCTCCAAAATCCAAGACTGGCTTGTGCCTCTTAATTTATCCCCCACTGGCTGAAAATTATATTTTTATTTGATAGAAAATTAAGACTTTTTTTTTTTTTGAGACAGAGCCTCAAGCTGTCACCCTGGCTAGAGTGCCGTGGCATCACGGTTCACAGCAACCTCCAATTCCTGGGCTTGAGCAAGTCTCCTGCCTCTGCCTCCCAAGTAGCTGGGACTATAGGCGCCCGCCACAGCGCATGGCCATTTTTTGGTTGCAGCCGTCATTGTTGTTTGGCGGCCTGGGCTGGATTCGAACCCGCCAGCTTAGGTGTACGTGGCTGGTGCCTTAGCCCGTTGAGCCACAGGCGCCGAGCCTAGAAAATTAAGACTTACCTTCTTAGTGTACAGATCCCCTACTCTACTGGACTCTCAGTCCCATTCCCCAAACAGAAGGGGACTCCCTCCAAGGCAGAGGAAGTGTTGCAGAGCTAGACGTGTCCTGTTCCACATTGTGGGAGCAGGCATGTGTTTGTGTGTGGGGGGGAGTTCTGGGCAGCTGCCACCACATTAGGGGATGATGGAAGACTTCTCTTCCCAGAGAATCTAGAGGAGCCCAAGACAATGAGGAATAAGTAAGTCATCATCCTCTCCCTAGTGGTTTTGTGAGATAAAGGCAAAAGAAACTAGCAAGGCCATTCCAGAATAAATATTTCCAAAGGCTCCACACATTATTAATACAAAGTCTTTGAGCACATCTTTGAAAGCCTTGGAAGTTTAAAAGCAAGGAATGCAATTGATGAAGGGCATGTGGTTGTGCAATGTGAGCTTGAAAAGAGACCACACATTTCTCAGAGCTCTGTGCAGAGATGCTGCTCAGTCAGTGGGAACAATTCTTACTTATCATAAAAACTACTGATAAAGCAAAACGTCACAATACCTTGGAGCTGCTTAGCAAGGGAGTAAAATGGAAATATGTGTACATGTCGTGGAGGTAAGAAGGCCCATGTTGAAAGGAAATCTCCATGGCATCTCCAGACCTAACTTTTCCTTCTCCAAAGCAGTCCAAAGACATTCTCAGAAATAACAGGCAGCTTGTCATATAGGGGTGTGATCATCACCCTTACATAATATAAATGATGTCTGGTCCCTCACAACAAGGTCATATAGGGTGAGGGGGGCTCCCACTCCACTCTTCTGGTTGATGGAGAAGCTTGATTTGTTCTCAAGATTTTAAAATTAATTTGTTTTAAAAATAAATAGAGGGCCAGGTGCAGTGGCTCACACCTGTTATCCTAGCACTCTGGAAGGCCAAGGTGGGTAGATTACCTGAGCTTCAGAAGAGTAAACAGCGTGGTTTTACCAGGAGAGGATTATCCATAGGGGTAAGAACCAAACCCTGGGGGACTGAGAAGCAGAGCAGCAGTCACCCTGGCACAGAGAAAGCAAAGATTTCCAAGCTCAAAAAGCAGGAAGAGATCAGAGACAGAAAGAAAAAAATAGTCCTGGAAAGAGATAGAGGCATCAAATGCCAGAATCTATTTCTAAGCTATTTTTGATCAAATAACTCCTGACCGATGTTCCTACAACTACTTCCAATTTAAAGGGAACATTCACACTGGGAGAAGTGATCAAAATCCTCATTTTAGGTTGGCACCTGTGGCTCAAAGGAGTAGGGTGTTTGCCCCATATGCCAGAGGTGGCAGGTTCAAACTCAGCCCCAGCCAAAAACTGCAAAATAATAATAATAATAATAATAAAATAAAAAATATTTTAAAAATCCTCATTTTACTCTTCCAGCAAGAAGAGGGCAGCAGGTTATAGGGGGTTGAAGTGATGAATAGACATTAGAAAGGAAAAAAACCAACAATTATGTTTTTGCTATGTGCTAGACATACTACATCCATCCTTACTTAGTAGTGACTTCAGAATAATTCTACGTGAGGCCAGGCGAGGTGCTCACACCTGTAATCCTAGCATTCTGAGAGGCTGAGGTGGGTGGATTGCCTGAGCTCACAGGTTCAAGACCAGCCTGGCCAGAGAGAGACCCCATCTCTGAAAAATAGCCAGGCTTTGTGGTGGGCGCCTGTAATCCCAGCTACTTGGGAGACTGAGGCAAAAGGATCACTTGAATCCAAGAGTTTGAGGTTGCTGTGAGCTATGATATTATAGCACTCTACACAGGGTGACCAAGAAGAACTGTCTCAAAAAAAATTCTATTTGATTTGTTCTCAAGATTTTAAAATTAATTTGTTTTAAAAATAAACAGAGGGCCAGGTACAGTGGCTCACACCTGTTATCCTAGCACTCTGGGAGGCCAAGGTGGGTAGATTACCTGAGCTTACCACTTCAGAGAACAGCCTGGGCAAGAGCAAGACCCCCACATACACCAAAAACGACAGCTGGGCATTGTGGCTGGTGACTATAGTCCCAGCTACTCCAGAGGCTGAGGCAAGAGAGTCACTTTAGTCCAAAAGTTGGAGGTTGCTGTGAGCTGTGATGCCATATCACTCAACTGAGGGCAACAAAGTGAGACTCTGCCTCAAAAAAAAATAAAGAAAGAAAAGAAAAAGAAAGAAAGGAAAGGAAAAAAAATAGATATCGGACGTTGCCAGCTCAGACATTACAGGAGTGCAGAATAATAGAGAAAGGGTGGATATGAATAAAAAACACTTGAAACAAACCCTTTTAAAGTAGAAGACCTAGAAGTGGGGAGCACTCAAGAAAGGGAATTCTACTACCCCCTGCCCACCACTACCAGCTGCTAAACTATCTCTCACTTTCCATTTGTTCCCGTCTCCATGAGACTTATCCCAGGAATCGCACCACATTCTCCATGAGCTTCTCCGAGGATGTTCAGTGTTTTGAGATGGACAGCATGAAAACTCAGAGGGTTGTTGTTCTTGGATACAGCTGTTTGGGGTTCCCACCCACATAAGCTGGAAAAGGCTATTTGGGGAGAACTGGGAAAATCCTATATGGTGACAATTGTACTTAATGACAGCGGTGAACTATAGTAGTTGTAGTAATGTTCATTGAGTGCTTAGTAATGTAAGAGCAATGGTCACAGTGTGTTCAAAATAGCTAGGTTTTATCTGGTTACAAATGAGTTAAAGGAGCTACAGAGAGGTTCATTAACTTGCCTGAGGTCAGACAGTTAGGAAGCTGCTGTGTGCTAGGGTTTTAATCAAGATAAGGTTACATTGCCTCTCCTGTTCTGTTAAAAACCCTAGTTTTCTACCACTTTGATCAGCCTCAGAAGGGTTGAGATAGGGAAGCTATCTAAATACTCCACTTGTCATCGTTTGCCTTGTTCTGACACTACATAAATTTCAACATGTCTGGGACACCTACCTAACTTATCTAGATTGAAAAGAATTTGAACATTGCTCTACTTCATTTCTCTTTTAAAATACATCCAATGATATAATCCCACTTTCAAATGTTTACTTATTTTAAACAACCTTTTTTTTTTCTCCTGGGGAGAATTTATTAGCCTATATTTCCACGTAGAAAAGAACTTGAGACTTTAGCCTCATCCGTCACCTCTAAATCCTGTTGGACACACGGTTGGTGCAAGGTGAGTATTTGTAGAAAGAATTCAAATCATCTCTCCTCCCAGCTGTAGACAATCAGCTGTGTATTTGGAAGGTGGCATCTTTGGGCAGTTAGGAGGCCCTGCTATGCTCTCATCCACTGTCGCCTTCTTCCTGACCCACTGCTACGTCCTACTTGGTAGACTGCAATGATGTCGAGGGAGGCTTGGGTGAAGACTATGTGGGTGTGGGGACTGGAAGGAGCTGGTCTTGGGACCCCGGGAGTGAGGATGCAGAATGCAGTTCCTCTGGGGACCTGGGAGCAATTTACCAAAGGGCACTCAAAGACTGGCAAGGTGTCTCCGAGCCCCCCTCTTCCTTACATGCTGACCTGGTTGGCACTCTTGGAGCTTTTGGAAGGGGAGCATGACGACGAACACTGTGTGGGTACTCAGTCTCCCGAACCCCTTTGGGGCTCCCCCAAAGCAGGAGTACCCACTGTCTGGACCAGCGCGACTCTTCGCGTCACTCTGCCTCTCCTTGTCTCAACCTGCCCATTGAGGCATCTCTCCTATTTTTAAAAATATATGTAAACTTGGAGCTTAGGGGACGGGCTGTGGGAGACGCCTGTGGATATCTAGGGACTCAAATACAACATCCCGTAAAAAAAATAATGTGCGCCGAGGCACCAAATTCGGAGCGCTAAGTCTGAAAACAAATCAACAAACAGAACGATCTAAGCTGAGTTGTTGAGTGGCTGGATTGACAGATACCGTGACAGCTGGCTTCCCCAGCTCAGGACGTGTCAGCGAGCTTGTGCTCCAACTTCTCCCCCAGCCGTCTCCTGCCTTCCCGGGTCTGAGTCCACCCACCGCGCTGGGAGTTGGTGTGAACGGCTTGGGAAGGGACACGTGGCCGGCGCAGCCGAGTGGAGTTCGGAGCCCGTCACCTGGGCGGCGTGGATTCTGTCCCGCGCAGGGGACCGCAGGGGTGTGAGGAGGGAGGGAGACCACGCCTGCTCGGGGAAGCAGGATTCCCGCCGCCCACCTGACAGCCGCCCCCAGGGTCCCAGTCGCTAAGAACCAGCAAGGGCAGCCGCCTGCGACCCATTGGCTAGCCCCCTCCCTTCCCCTGGGAGGCACCACGGGCGTCCGCACCCCAACCGGGAGAACTCGAGAAAGTCGCCTGCCTCCCACCCACCGCGGAAGCCCGGTCTCAGCAAAAATCCACTTACACCTGCACCCAAGAGCGTGGCATTGATTTGTGCGCTGACGGGCTCCTCAGAAGGTTCGTTTCAATAGCTCTCCTGCTGACTGTGTTTAAACATGACTCTGTATGTTAGATTTCCGCAAGTCCGCACCTGTCGGTGAACCACAAACCAGCCGAGATTCCCTTCGGCTGTCACTGGCGATGACACTCACAGCTGTCACTGGTGGCGTTTTGTTAATTCAACCTCCAGACGTTCCTGATTAACCACATAATCCGTCCTCAAATCCCTTCGTTGTCACTGAATTTTGATGACTCACGGGTTTTGGAAGGTACTCACCTATTTTGCGCGGGAAGCTGGGAAAGCCTTGTAAAAGGGGGAAGTAGCTGTCACCTCCCCCCAACTTAGGAAAGAGCACAGCTTACCAAATGGGGGATATAAATATTTACTTAACTGTCCTGGGAACAAAAGGGAACAATGAGAGATAGAGAGAAAGAGAGAAACTGGACCAACAATTAAATCATCTTCCTTCTCCTTTGATGATCCAAATTATATCCAAAACAGCTTATAGTGCTGTTTCTCAAAACTTCTGAAATCCAGAAATCCAGGATTTGCTCTCAAGATCCCTCAATCGGTTTCTAAGTAAAGGCACCTGGCTTTTGTTCATTCAAGTGAGGTTAGAGAGACACCTCAAATCTAGCTGCATAGTGGACTCGCCTGGGGTGCTTTTAAAGTGTAGGGTGTATGCGTCACTTTCTCCCCTGCCCTAGACCAGCCTCATACACTTCTCCTGTGACAGGACGGGTGTTTTGCATTTTAAAAAAAAGTTATCCAGATAATTGTAACATTCAACCAAGGCTGAGAACCCCTGATCAGGCTCACATCAGGAAATAAATGTGTTATGTGTGAATTTAATAAGAAATGAATCTGGGGAAAAAATCATTTGCCTTGCAAAGCTTGGCCCTCCAATTTTTCCCCAAGCAATAACTGCCTAATTCTCACTGGAATTTATTCCTTCCCCCCAAACTATTCATCACATACCACTTGCTCTCTACTTCTGAAGTTTGGCTACAGAATATTTTCAAATGCACACACAGTAGTTACAAATGTGTTTTTTATACATGATGAAGAATCCTCATTTTGTGCTAAGAGGTAGGGACCACACCAAATATTATCATATATCCAGGAAGTATAGCTGTTTAAATAGAAGCGTTCTCTTCTTGCCATGATGAAACACTTTCTCTTCTGTTTATTTTGTGGTGTGTTTCGCAACATGAAAAGGTAGGAGAACTGTGTTTCCATATCTTCTCTACCCTCTTTCTTCCAACTTTAACATCCCCCACTCAAACCAATGGAGATGTGGTATTTCTAAACCAAAGATAATCCAATTTACATGCAAAGACTTTTTTTCTAAAGGAAATGTGCACATTCTTCCTCAGCTCCTAGGAGTATTTTTGGACAATGGACATTGAATGTTCTTACTTCCCCAATGTATTTTATAATCAGGAATGATTGTGAATTTATCACAGAAACAAATTTTCTTCTCTCTGGCATATTTTAGTTTGTATAAGAGAATAGAAGCCTTAGGGTCAAAATTGATTGAAGGAAATAATGTGGATGGTATATATTACAAAGCTTGTCAAAAACGACCTAAGAAAGGATAGATAAAATCTCTTACACTTTCTTCATCCGCATAATTTCAAATTAAAATCTGGCTGCAGTCATTTCTAAGAATCATTGCAGAATGTTTGCTATAGCAAATACTAACTGTTCCTCAAACAAACTCCCACTCTCACATGTGCAGTGAAAATATGTGGTTTCAAAGGAAAAAATGCACATGCATAGTTAACAAGGGTGCAGGTCTTTGCCTATGACATAAATTTAATCATTGTATAATAGCAGAAATGTAAAATATAAATGTTAGCTAATGGACACTAAGTAATTAAAGAAGGTGGGCATTAGATCACAGAATAACTGGGGGACTGTTTAATTATCTAAATCATAGAATTGGCAAGTCTATGAAGAATCATTTATTAAATTGGCAAAGATTGAATAGTCGATAAAATAGGGAGTAACAAACAATAGGAAATTTAATAGATCTTGTTTTCAATGTTGTGGGAAATTCCACAGTAATATATACTTTTCTCGATTACACAGGGGCTTCTAGCTTTGGAAGAGATGATACAGAGGTGTTCATCAGCATATCTGAAAATGTCATAATGCAGAAGATGCCAGATGTGCTTCAGTCTGTAATGGTCCCTGTCACTAAGTATAACACACCAGGAGGTCCAAGCTTACAGGGCTATTTTGTTTTCATAACTTAAAGTGCTTGCCATTGGTATATATTTTTTCCTTTCAAAAATGAATTTTTGAAAGAAACTGTTTACCTAATTCCACCCCCCCCCCATGACCTCAAGAGTTCCTGAGTGTCAGTGCTAATCTGGGGAGCCAAGTCATCTAACATTCATCCCAGAGTGTCCCTTCACCAGTGATGGCAGAATATTTACCAGCCACTTAATAGAAAGAAGGTTGCTTTTCAAGTCTTTACACTCTGATTGTAGGAGATTGGTGATAAATACAGCCAATAAATAACACCACTTGCAGACCATTATAATAACATTTATATAGAAAGTAAAACTTAAGAAAGAAAAACTGGGATAGATGCCCATGGGGACAGAGTGGTCAGAGCAGGTCTCACTGAGGAGGTGATATTGGACCCTTGGAGACTCAAATGAAAGCAAGGTCATAGGCCTACATAGGGCTTTAGTTTCCAAAGGGTTTCATAAACATGCCCTCTGGTGTGCACAGATCCTCACACCAACACTCATAAGGTGAAAGAGGTTAAGACTCCCCCCGCTTTATAATGAGGAGCCTGAAACTCAAAGAAGTTAAATGACTTCAAAAGGTCTTTTTAAGTAAAGGAGGAGCCATTATTCAAATTCACACTTCCTGGCTACAAATACTGGTCTTTAGACCCCAAACCAAACTCAATATGCTTTCTGGATGTGCATCTCGCTCACCATTCATGTTGCATATTGCAGTTTAATCCAAAAACTTCACCATGAGTTTCTTTCACCTGAAGTTTAGATGCTATAGAAAGCATGGTGAAAAATCTATTAAGTAGCCTCAGAACCTAAGCAGAGCCTGCACCATGGGGTCCCCCGAGAAGCTCCGCAGACCACACCAGGTTTGCCTTTTTATAGCAACTCTACTGGTAATTGTCACTCAATAAGCTGGAGATGTATCCAGGACTGAACTGAGCTCTCCCGAGAAGATGAGTGTTATCATAGGAAAAGAGAAAAACACTTCATTCATTAGGACCCTTGCAGACAACTCACTTATTTAAATAATTACTTTCTAAACTCCCACTTTGCCTAAATTGCTGGTATGCCAGGTCTTTTCCCACAAAGTAGAAATGGTGAAGTTAAATCTGCAATGTGAGGAAAGTGGAAAGATACCTGAACACCAGAGAACAACTAGAAACCAGATAAATATTTTCCATCACCGCATCCTGCCACTCAATTCCTGGGAACAAAATCAGAAATTAGCAATAAAGCAAGGTCAGCCAAGGAAAGAAATCTCTCCATGTTTACATATGTGTATTGAGCTGTACGTCTTTGATTTAAAAGTATTCTAACTCAAATTTTTTGTTACAAGAAATTGACATGTGAAATTCCTGAAAGAAACAAAATGTGATTTTGGTAGTGACTATGGTGATTCGAAGATGTATTTCTTATTTGTGAGGAATAATTTAGGCTACATCATTGGTGTGCTTCTGTGGAATGCAAACTCTAAGAAGCAACCTGGTCCCCAAAGTAACTACAGGTGCTAATTTAAGGGAGTGATAAACATGTGTGTGCACACATACGTGCAAGTGGTTATATCTACACAGCCAAGTTGATACAAGTATCCACATATAGCATAGAATATATACATTTCACACATATGCACAATACATTATACAAGTGTAGATGCACCTGCTCCATTAAACTTAATCTCAGCTTTGATAGTAAAGAAAGTGAAGAAAAGATAAAAGTGAATATAGAAGTAACAAGACATTAGGGGTTTAAATAAATTAAAACTAATCTCTGAAAAGTAATTCTTAGTAATAGAAATCTAAAAACATTTTGCAGAAACCAAGAACAAAGACCAACACCACAGTTTAGTTTAAGTGGATGTTGTAGTATAAAAAGGTAACTGTTTCTCCCTTCAGAATACAACAGATTTCACTGGGCCTTCAGGAGTCCTATTAGGCTATAGCCTTAATTCCACAAAATGTCCATTTTAGCAATGTACATTCCCACGTGTAAGTTATTTCTCTTCAGCCACATTCAAACGTGAAATTGGGATTTCTATGGGGACATGTATCTAAGGAAGACATTCCTTGGAGTGATTTCACCATGAAATAAATGTCATGAAAATAGGTTTTTCTATAAATACTTCTTATTTTTATTATTAAGACAATGCAGACATAAAACACATCATACTGTAGTTCCTAAATTGCGAACACACCACATATCAATAGCCAAAAAATTACTTCTCTCATGTGATAAATACAAGTGCTCCATTCAAGTTCAGTTGATAGAATAGTGTCAGGATATCATGCAGACGGCTTGCATAAATACAGAAGGAATAAGAGTACACCCTCAGTAGCTTCTGTCGTTTTTAAGCATGAAAACTTTATCTTACTCCAAACTTCAAAAAGATGGAATAAAGGATATTTTCATATAAAATACATTTGGAACAGGTGTTTTCTTTAAAAAGGCATCTAACCTATTTGCAACATATACTCGAAATTTATCTGTTTAGTTACAAAATCAGATAGATGTGTATTCTTTTTCAGTTCCTATGGCTGTATGTGAACATTTTAGTGTCTCCAATGATATCAAACAGCTAAATTCAAAATAATATTTTCAGATAAATGTCTCTATATCTTTATAGTCAAAGGCATAAAGACTTGCCAGTTGATTTCGTCTTTGGGCACTATAGTATATTTTATCAGATAATTGGAAATCATTAGTTATGTCATAGTATAAAATCTTGAATCAATTACCAACAGGCCTTTATTTTATGCTCTTAATTTTGAAATGTATTTGGACTGGAGGTATGGGAGAAATGTCACTGCTTATCAAACAAGTTTGCTGGAAATATTACTGCACAAATTTTCCAGATTTGCATATTGAAAAATAAATTACTTTTTAAATAGAATTAAGCAAAAAGGGGAGGAGAAAGGGAGAAATCTACAGTTTATATTCTGCATGAATTAGCTTTCAGTATCTTCCAGGTGGGGGCAACAGTAAGTCAGTTTTGAGAGAAGGGAGAACAGACTCTTTAAGCTCCCTGAGTCTAGTTACAGAAGATGAAATGACTTCCTGGTAGTAACACCGCGAATAAAACATCCACAGCTTCCAGGGGATGGGACTTCTGGGCTCTGCTCCAGACACTCGGCTGTAGGCATCAGTCTCCACCGCCATGTGCGCGCCGCCGTCTCTTCGCTCCGCGGTGCCGGCGAGCAGACGGAAGCGCGCACGCGCTCTGCGCACCTGCCCAATCGCGCACAGATGCCAGGGGATGCTAAGTCCTGCAGCCACTGTCACGCCCACGCTGTGCAGGAGGGGCGTGCACGTCCCTCTCTGCGCTCAGGAGCTCTCCCTTTCTTCTCAGGACCTCTGGGGGAAGCAGAGAAACCTTTCTCCCACGTTTGCAACTCATTCTTCCTTCCTCTGGGCGAAGGGGATTCGGTTCACTACCGCAGCAGACATATATGGGCGCGCGCACTTGCACTCTTAAAAGAAATTCTCAAGTCCTGGCCACCAGAAAATCAGCCTTTGGGCGCGACAGCGGGGATCCCGCTCGTCTCTCCTCCTCTTTGCAAATCTTCGTGCTCTTGGGAGGAATGGCCACACGCCTCGGCGAGAATGAGGGTAGTGGAGGACAGTCTTGCGCAGCCCGCCAGCATCCCCACCTCCTCAGTTTCCTTCTCTGGTCTAGCGCGAAGGTGGTGGGGCGCGAGAAGCCGAAGGGCAGAAAACCCAGGCCCTGCAGTGACTGGGTGGCGAGGGGGATGCGACCCCAGCGTCCCCGAACCGCGAGGAGAGGGGGAGAAGCTCGAGAGCCGGAGACCTCCTCTTCTCAGGTCGCGCGGGCAGGAGGTGAAAGCGGAAGACCGGCTCTGCGACCAGACTACGTGTTGCTCCTCCGCGCGCCGCCTCCCGCCACCACCGCCCGAGTCCTCTGGCCGCTGCCGCCACCGCCCCCCGCCGAGCCCGCGGCCGCACCCTCGGGCCGATACTTGAGCCAGCAGATGACCCAGGTGACAACGACTGAGAAGAGCGCTAGGATGCTGGCCACCGACAGGCAGATGGGCCCCACGGGCGACGGCGAGGGCGACCCGGTAGCCGGGGCCTCGCCCGGGGGCGCCCCGGCTCCGGGGGGGCCTGCGCCGCCGTAGTGGTTGACGAAGATGAGGCCGGTGAAGAGCAGCACCACCATGGAGAGGAAGGAGAAGACCACGCACACGCAGCCAGCGGTGAGCGCGGCGCGCTTGCAGTTCTGGCAGCTCTCGTAGGCGCCCGGGGCGCGCAGGCTGGGTCGCCCGCGAGGCCCAGGGGCCGCGTCCTCCGCTGGCGGCGGCGGCGGCGGCGACGGTGGGGCTGGAGCGGGCGGCGGGGCGGCGGCTGGCGCTGGGCGGCGGGCGGGCAGCGGCGGGAGGCGGTCCTGGGGGAGCGGGTCGTGCGCCGCGCGCTGGGCCAGCGGGAAGGCCTCGGAGAGCTTGGTGTTGTTGGGCAGGCCGTGCACGCGGCTATCGGGCAGCGGCGTGCGGTGCCGGCACACCGGGCATGCGATGGCGCCCGGCAGGCCGAGCCAGGGCGGCGGGCGCTCAGACGCGGTGGCAGCGGCGGCAGCGGCGTTGGCGGCGCGGAGCTGCAGCTGGCTCAGGCACTCCTGGCAGAAGGTGTGCAGGCACGCCAGCAGCTTGGGCGCGCGCCGGTCCGAGTCGAAGTAGTTGTAGCAGATTTTGCACTCGTAGTCCTCGAGCGGAGGGAGGCCGGGAGCGGTCCCCGCTGCGTCCGGGGCTCCCGCGTCCTCCCGGTCCCGAGCTCCCGCCGCGGCACTCCCAGCTCCCGCCCGGCTCCCGGGGCTGCTGCTCCGGCTGTCACCGCTGCCGCCGCTGTCGCTCGCCAGCGCTGCCATGGCATGATCCGCCCCTCATCGGGGCAAGGTGAGGCACCTTCCTCCCCCTGCGCTGCCGCCTGGGCTCCGGTTGGGGAGGAGGCTCTTCTGCCTCCCCCCTCTGACTGCTGTCGCCTGGCAAGGGAGGCACCTCTGGCTGGGCCAGGCGGGGGCGCAGCAGCGACCGCCTCCCCCTCCAGTCGTCCCCTCTCCGCCCCCTTCCCCAGAGCGAAGCCTCGGTCCCTCCCTGTCCCGAGCGCCTCTCCGCTGTCCCCCTTGGCCCCCTTAAGGCAGCTCTCCTGGCAGCTTTGGATATCAGTTTTTGTTGGACTTGAAATTGGGAGTTGAGGGCGGCTGGGAGGCGGTGCGGGAACGGGATTTGGGGTGCGGCTGCTTAAGGATGTTGCATTTGTCCTGTACACCCCCTTCCCCACGTGGGGCCGTGATTGGAAACTGAGTCCTGCGGTTTCTTTCTCCCTCTTCCTTGACACCACTGCCCCACCCTTGTTATTCTGGGGCTGGGTCCCTGGCAAAGCCTCCTCCCCCCGCCCCCCACCACCGGCAAGAGCTCACCAGTGATGTAATGCGGGACCTGCGCTGGGCGGGGAAGCAGCAGTCTCAACGGCCTGGCGACGGCGGGTCCTTCTCTGCATGAAAATTGTGATCTCATTTCTCTGTCCAAGGGCGGAAAACAATCACCGAGTCATTTATGTCTATTAGCAGAGCGCAGGCAGCTCTGCAGCCGCATCTCTGAGTGCAAGTGGAGCCGTGGTGGTTTCCTTTCACAATTTGGAGGAAAACTGGGAGCTGAGCAGTACCTTCTTTCCCTTCGGAGATGTTGCTTTCTGAGCTTTGAGAAGCACGAAGACACAGACTCGAAGCAGTCTTGCTGTTTTCCTGACGCTGACCGCAGCGGATCGAGGTAGCTGTTGCGATGGTGCTCAGGCCTTTACAGAGGCCGGGGACGTTGTTACCAAACAGTATTTCAAAGTCCAGCTTAAACTGGAGCCCTGGCATCCCTCACCCCCTTCATCCACCGTTAACATGCAAACAGAGAGCTGGAAACTCCACGAGTAACATGGGACAGAGCTTCTTGATTTAATTAAAACTAATAGAAGCCAAACTGAACTGGTTACTCGGTACACCACAGGGTGGTGGGTTAGTGACCGTAAGGGATCAGTGTTCAAATATTCATAACCTGATAGTCTATTCTCCTATTTTTCCAGGTTGGGCCTGGAAAAATCCCACCCACAAGAAGGGAAGGGAGAAGATGACTTTGTAAGAATCGGCATTCCCATGAGTTGGGCGTGTTCCCATTTTCTCTCCAGATTCTTTGCTGCAGCGGCGGGGAACAGCAAGGTGCCCCAGGGAATGTTTATGAAAAACAGACAAGGAAAGCAAGCTGAAGGAAAAAGAAGAAGGAAAGAAATGTGCATACAAGAGTGGGAGAAGAGGAGTTATCATAAGTAACTACTACATTTTTATAACCTTTGAAAATAAATCAATTTTTTACTCTGTGGGAAAGGTGAATGTGATAGATGTCTTAAGTTTGCAGGACCTTAAAGGAAGCTCATTAAATCCCACTAAGTTTCTACTTCCTCCTTTCAAATTTTGAGATTGTTAATTGGGGTAATACTCTCTAAGAGTTTTTAAGCATTTCATTTTGTAATGAGGGCTGTGACCAGAGAGGGAAGGTTGATGGACATGAGCAGGAGGCTCTAATTTGGCCTTGGAATGTGACAAAGGTACACAAACCTGACTCCGATAATTGTGAAGAGCCTGCAAATGTGCATTGTATGAACAGTGTTAAATTGGGTTTCTTGGCTTTAAGCCTTGATTAGCTCCGGGCTGAGAAGAGGCATAATAGTGACGTAGGAATTATTTAAAAACAGAACATGGAAAAGAAGAAAAGCCCAGGACCAGCAGGGCTCCTGGGGACTTGTCCTTCCCATGAACCTAGTCCCTAAGACACATGCTCCTCCACCCCAGAGGTGACTAACAAAAGTTCTGCAGGTCAGTGTGTGTGTATATAGTATGCTTTGGAGCAAGACATTTAAGATTTTAAACATTTACTCTTATTACGCCTTCTCACCATTGAATGCAAGATTTGAGAAACAGAATGTGGTGAACTACACTGGGGCTTCTCAGCCCCACCCAGCGCTGTGACATTTTGAGCTGGATAAGTGTCCACTGTGGGTGCCGTTCTGTGCATTGTCAGATGTTTAGCAGTGCTCCTGGTCTCTACCCACTTGATGTCAGTAGCACACTTCCCTAGTTGTGACAACCAAAATGTCCCTGATCGAGGACCACAGCACTACAACAAAGTCGCAGATTTGATTAAAGTGAAACCAAAACCAGAAACATCTTCCAACTATTCACTAGTACATTATCAAAAAATTATTTAGTACATACAGATATATCTTCTAGGGCTCATGGCATTTTAGATATCACTAAACTCTCTTGGAGTAGAGACATCCAAGTAGTTTTTTCTTGATAATACATCCTTTCAATGGAGTCATAAATCATTGCCAGATTTTGGTTACCAGTGCTAGAGTTTACTCTCTCAGTTTGGACATTTTGGGGGGAGGACCCCCTCACCTCCAATTTTTTTACATCCAAGGGTCAGTCACTTAGTGACTCATGAAAGTGCCATGTGAGGCTTCCCTAGGAGCAGTGAGAAGGCATAATGTTCCTAAAGAGGGTGAGTTTGTACGACATAGGCCACAGGCAGCTGTAATAGACTGTAAGACCCAGTGCCCACAGTGTCACCTGCAGGAGTAAGTAGTAAAGCCTGGTCATTCCTATAGGAAGTGGCGTTTCACTGTGGGGAAAGATGTGTCGAAAGAAATCCTCTGTGAGAAACAAGAAACTCAATACAGGCTAACGTATCTCTAATCCAAAAATCTAAAATTCAAAATGCTCCAATATCTGAAACTTTCTGAGCACCAATGGGATGCCACAAGTGGAAACTTCCACACCTGACCTCATGTGGTTAGTCACATATATTTTATACAAAATATTTTATACAATTATCTTGAGGCTGTGTGTATAAGGTATATATTAAACATAAACAGATCTTTTGTCTAGAGTCCCATCCCCCAGATATTTCATAATGTACATGTAAATATTCCAAAATTTGAAAAAATCTGAAAACTTCTGGTTCCAAGCATTTCAGAGAAAGGTGAATTCATGTTAGCATTTGAATTAGCTTTGCAAGAATCCTGCTCATGAACATATTAGATATTCAGTATTTGCTGAATTGTTTTACTTTTGAAGACTTAAATATATATAGAAGGTAGCCATGGTCTCAGGCAATCTCTTGTGTATAATCTTTCCATCCAACACCGAGAGAGAGAACATGTTTAGTTTTGGGGGAAGCTATCTCACAAAAGACTTAGTGAGGGGAAAGCATTCGCATAGTGGGTTGACAGTCCTGGGTCCAAAACCTAGATCTGATCCTTATCCTTTGTGTAGTATTTGATGTGCTACCTACTCTGTGCCCCAGTTTCCCAACTGTACAATAAGGAAAAGAGTAATTCTTGCATGAATCTGTTGTAATGATTGAATATGCCAAACATATAACACACGAAGACTTCACATCCACTCTTAACACTCATTATTATTTATGTCAGAGCTTCTTAGAGCTGATTTCAGTAATTTTCATAAACACTCTATTGAGAGAGGCCCAGAGGATTCATGTAACTAGCCCAAGGTTGCACAGCTGATAACAACAGAGTCGTTCTCACCCAACTTTTCTGTTATTTCAAGGCTAGAGATAGAGGTAGTGTCTCCATCAAAAAAGCCAAGAAGAAGGCTGACCTGTGAATGTAACCATGAATTATTGATCTGCTAGTTGCAATAAAAAAAAGCCTGCATAAAACATCAGGACAGAGTGAAATCTCATTGGTAATATTGGAGGAATGGATACACAGGCAGATAATGCCACTTAGAAACAAGGAGCAAATGATTCAAAGTGTTGACGTTTTAAAATAGAAACCGAGTGGATTCAATTCAATATTTCTTGATATCCTATTCCAGAAGCCATTGATGCTGGCCTCCTGGAGCCAAGAATTTAATAGAAGAACCCAGAACAGCCTGAGGAAATAGGAAGACTAAATGTGATGTAGTATTCTGGAGGAGATCTTAAAACAGAAAAAGGGTATTAGGAAAAAAACTAAGGAAATTTGAATAAAGCGTAGACTTTAGTGAATAATAGTATATCAACAATCAGATTGTCACAATGTATGAAATGTCACACGTGTTCCTTATATTACTTGCTTTTGTGATGTTTAAAAATGTGCACAACAGTCATCAATCCTAGAGGCAAACTCAAAGTCAGCATCATTCGTATAAAAAAGGCACTAATAATGCTTATGTTTCTGAAGATCTCACTGGCTACATTAGTTTTGAGGGACTGGGGAAAATGATCTTGAATCCACCGCTTTTGTTCGTTACTTTTTTTTCTTTGCTTTTTCCTTTTTCTCTGCCTTCTTTAAGAAATCAAAGAAGTGTTAAAAGGGTGTGCGGGCCCAGGTGTCACTCTTTAGAAACAGGGAGGACAGAAGGCTTTCAGAGCTCCTTGCCCAGTTGAGCTCTAGGGGTTCTTCTCTCCCTCAGAGCCCTACTTTCATCGCTCCACCCACTGGTGTCCTCATTACTCTGGAACCCAGAAGGAGTGATCAGGAAGAAGAGCAAATAAAGGAGATTACCCATGTTATCCGAGAAGAATGGAACATAAGGCATTTCCTCTGCGGTGGATTTATCTTTTTTTAATTTTATTTATTTACTTATTTTTTGAGACAGAGCCTCAAGCTGTCACCCTGGGTAGAGTGCTGAGACATCACGGCTCACAGCAACCTCCAACTCCTGGGCTCAAGCGATTTTCCTGCCTCAGCCTCCCAAGTAGCTGGGACTACAGGCGCCCGCCACAACACCTGGCTATTTTTTGGTTGCAGCCGTCATTGTTGTTTGGCAGGCCTAGGCTGGATTTGAACCCGCCAGCTCAGGTATATGTGACTGGCGCCTTAGCCACTTGAGCCACAGGCTCCGAGCCATATCTGTGGTGGATTTAAATACCTGTTTATCTTTTATGCACCTTTTTTTTTTTTTTAAACAGGGTCTTACTATGTCGCCCTCCATAGAGTGCTGTGGTGTCACAACTCACAGCAACCTCAAACTCTTGGGTTTAAGCGATTCTCTTGTCTCAGCCTCCCAAGTAGCTGGGACAACAGGCACACAACACCTGGCTATTTTTTTGTTGCAGTTGTCATGTTGTTTAGCGGGCCAGTGCCGTGTTCGAACCAGCCAGCCTCAGTGTATGTGGCCAGGGCCCTACCCACTGAGCTACGGGCGCTGCCTATGCACGGTTTTTAAAGCTTTTTGTTTCTCAGACCTTTTCAAAGTTTTAAAAGATGGACATTTGGGAAGTTGGACCATCTCTGCATCTGGGAAAACCTAGGGGCTGATTGC
Organism: Perodicticus potto; assembly: GCA_963574655.1. Taxonomy (NCBI): domain Eukaryota; kingdom Metazoa; phylum Chordata; class Mammalia; order Primates; family Lorisidae; genus Perodicticus; species Perodicticus potto. The sequence continues at coordinate 21,762 of CAUYRH010003139.1, forward strand.
CCTGCCTTGATCTCTGAAATCCATTCATGAGTTTATGCCTTATATGCCAAGTAGCTACAGGTTTAGTTCTAAAATAGCTTCTTCACCTCCTATCATTTGGTTAGGGTTAGGTTGTATGGCAGAGGCAAGATTAGCTGGATGTGTATACAATATATATTTTTTTCTGAAACACCCTGCTGGGACCCTTTTAATCAAATCTGCATTGTTGCCAGAAAACTTTCTTCTCTCTTCTCAATCTACCCCTTTAATTGATATTATAGGAACAATGAGGTAGGCTCGGCGCCTGTGGCTCAACGGGCTAAGGCGCCAGCCACGTACAACTCAGCTGGTGGGTTCGAATCCAGCTCGGACCCACCAAACAACAATGGTGGCTGCAAACAAAAAGTGGCTGGGCATTGTGGCGGGTGCCTGTAGTCCCAGCTACTTGGGAGGCTGAGGCAGGAGCCTCGCTTGAGCCCAGGAGTTGGAGGTTGCTGTGAGCTGTGATGCCACAGCACTCTGTCCAGGGTGACAGCTTGAGGCTCTTTCTCAAAAAAACAAAACAAACAAACAAACAAACAAAAAGAACAATGAGGTCAAAAATGTGTGTTCAAGTAACAAATGGTCTTTCTCTTTGAGCTATGAATCTTCGTTTGAGAGCAAAGGTAAGGCACTTTTAGTAAAAAGAAAAGCAGCTTCTTAGATGCCACAAATAGGAATAAATGAAGCTGCAACAATACTGCATTTCTTACCCTTATTTGTTCTGATGCTTCTATCACAGCAATGGATCCCAAAATTCTAAAGACTGCTCTAGTGCTACAAAATGTTGAAAGCATTTACCAGCTTACACCCAAGATTGTCTTGCCCTGGCAGGAGAATAAAAGGCAAGGATGGTGTAGGTCCACACACACAATATTTAAGTATGTCTTTGACAGAAGGAAGACGTATTGTAGGTTCTCGTGGACTATGGGAGGTGACTCCGAGACTCTAATCCAGGGGAATTCAGCCCTTTCCCCCACTGCTGCACATTGGAAGAGTAAGAGTTATCTTGAGCCATACTTTAAATACACAAGCACTAAGGACAGCTGATTAGCAAAAAAGTTTAAAAAGTCCATGCATACTTTTCATGATATCTGACACCAAAGATAAGCAAAAAAATGTTCTCACAAGATCAGTATGTGGCCCATTGGCTGCAGCTTGGACAATTCTACTAAGTGTCTTTGATACTGTGCAAAGATCTGAGTAGTGAAAGGCTACCATATAACCAAGCAGTCCCTGACGTGTGAGATTACCAACTGCAAAATCTAAAGGAGAGGGAACTTCAAATGAAAATATTTCACACTTGTCAATGTCTCTTCTCATTTCCTTCATATGCATATGTGTTCTCTTTAGAATCTCTTAAGCATTCTGACTCCAGGGGGAATTTTTTTTAAAAAGAACTCCTATAGTTGATTAGAAAAGAGGTGAGCTTGAGTGGCACCTGTGGCTCATCGAATAGGGTGCCGGCCTCATATACCAAAGGTGGTGGGTTCAAACCCGGCCTCGGCCGAACTGCAAAACAGAAAAATAACTGGGTGTTGCAGCGGGTGCCTGTAGTCCCAGCTACTTGGGATGCTGAGGCAAGAGATTCGCCTAAGCCCAGGAGTTGGAGGTTGCTGTGAGCTGTGACGCCACAGCACTCTACCAAGGGCGATAAAGTGAAACTCTGTCTCTACCAAAAAAAAAGGTGAGCTTATACAAGGATTTGAACAATACAGGTTTGAGCTTATACATAGGTATTTTTTCCACCTCTGCCTCCCTGAGACAGCAAAACTAAGCCCTTCTTTTCCTCCTCCTCAGCCTACTCAATGTGAAGATGGCAAGGATGGAGACTTTTATGACAATCTACTTCCACTTTATAAATAGCAAATATATGTTCTTACTAACACTTTATTTTCTTTAGTTTACTTATTATAGGGATATAGTATTTAATTCACATAGCATGCAATATACAGAGTATGCCAAAAAAAGTATACTTTTTTTTTTTTTTTTTTTTTTTGAGACAGAGCCTCAAGCTGTCCTCCTGGATAGAGTGCTGTGGCATCACAGCTCACAGCAACCTCCAATTCCTGGCCTCAAGCGAGTCTCCTGCCTCTGCCTCCCAAGTAGCTGGGACCACAGGCGCCCACCACAACACCCGGCCATTTTTTGGTTGCAGCCGTCATTGTTGTTTGGCGGGCCCGGGCTGGATTCGA
>CAUYRH010003140.1:0-16760 GCA_963574655.1 Perodicticus potto
ATATACTTTCTCCTACAATACTGTAACTGTGGTTTCACTATTTTCTATATATGCTAATACCTATCTTGTGTGCACTAACACACTGTGATTTCATTGTGATTCTAGTTCTTCAGTGGTCACATGTTTTCGTTAAAATCAATCGAAGTAATTGACTCAATAATTAAGATGACTTATAAACATTGCTTGCAACTGATTTAGACAATTTACCATAATTCTGAAATGCAAATCAGACATTGTATACTTTATGAGTTAAGATTTGATGACTCAAGAATGAGCTATTAAATTATAGATGCTACCTTAGTATGTATTCCTTTTATAACTTACATAAGAATTCCAAAGACAATGAAAACCAAGGAATGACATGCAAAACTTTAACTGGTTGGGAAAGTGTTTTTCTATTAGAATTGTCATGACCTAGTAGTGAACTAGTGAACTCTTAGGAAAGTAATTAGGTTTTTTTCAACTCCTGTGTCTATTCACATAGATGTCAGTGGCTGATGTAATCTTGCTAATAATACAGCTAAAATGCTTGAGTTGATTATTTATGATTATTTTGGTTATAAAATTGGTCACTGGTTAATTCAGTTAATATATAGGTAGTTCTAAAACTTCTAATTTATATTATAAGCACCTTTCCTGTATAAAAAGGGGCTACACTTGCTGTCAAAACCACAAAGTAATGTGAGATATGTTGCCAATCCTTGAAAATCTGCTTAGGGAGAGAAGGACTATGTCCTCGATAGCCAGATAACATTATATTCAAATAAATGGGAGATAGTGTAACACAGTGATTCTTAACCTTCCTAATGCCGCGACCCTTTAATACAGTTCCTCATGTTGTGGTGACCCCCAACCATAAAATTATTGTCCTTGCTACTTCATAACTGTAATTTTGCTACTGTTATGAATCATAATGTAAATATCCGATATGCAGGAGACCCCCAAAGCTGTTGCGATCCACAGGTTGAGAACTGCTGGTGTAACATAACCTAGGATTATACACATATGAGCACAGAGACTCCTGATTGAATAGATCACACCCACTCCCATGAGTTTTCCTATACCTAGAGGGCTTCTGGAAAATTCCTCTCAGAGAACATAATGCAAGGGAATAAGAGTAACATTGAAAGAATAGTCTAAATCCACTAAAATCGATTAAATAAAACATCATTATTTGGCTATTCTTTGTAAGACATGACTCATGTAACATTTCAAACCATTAAGAACTATAGTTTATTTTCAGTGTCATGGTTATAATAGTTACTATAGATCTGATTGCCAAAAAATGTAGCCACTAACCACACATGGCCACTGAGCACTTAAATGTGGGTACTCCAAATTAAGATGTGCCTTAAGTGTAAAATATGTGGGAATTTTGAAGACAGTATGAAAAAGTGAATGCAAAATATCTAATTAATGGCCAGGCGCAGTGGCTGATACCTGTAATCCTAGCACAGTGGGAGGCCAAGGCAGTGGATTGGTTAAGCTCTCATGAATTAAAGACCAGCCTGAGCAAGAGAGAGGTCCCATCTCTACTTAAAAAAAAAAAAGAATAACTGAGGTAAGAGGATTGCTTGAGCCCAAGAGTTTGAGGTTGCTGTGAGGTATGATGCCACAGCGCTCTACCCAAAGAAACAGAGTGAAACTCTATCTAAAAAAAAAAAAATCTACTTAATAATTCATATTGATTATTGATCTATATGATAATATTTTAGAAAGTATTCATAAAATTTAATATTAATTTTACCTGATTTTATTTTTTAATATGGCAACTAAAACATTTAAAATTACCTACATGATGTATATAATATTTGTATTGAGCTGAGCTACTATAAAACTTTTGTTTGAATTTAGAGGAGAGAACTTACTACAAAGGGTTAACATTTTAGAAAATTATTCATGTGAAAAGGATCTTGTTTCTAAAATATAACCTAATACACCATCATCCAGCCTTTGCTTATAAACTTTTAGCAACACTAAAATTAGGGCTTTGAAAATGCTGTCTTAATCACTAGTTCTTATGTTTACCTAAACTTTAGGCTCCAAATAACCTGTACCTGTTGATTCTAGTTACTCATGATGAAAGTACACATAACAATTCAAATCCGTATACATCATGATGACATTTTTACCAAATCCAGAATAGTCTTTGATCAGGAAATCTAGAACCCTACACATTCTACTAATGAAGTCTGAATAATTAGATACTCATTTTAGTACCTCCTAAAGTTTTTTCACATCTGCTTTTTTTTTTAAAACATGCTGGTACATTGTTACTAGCAGTCAATATATTTGGCCAGGAGTTAATGTATATAAACTTATATAGATAGAGATATATTAAAGTGCTAACAAGTCAGGCCTTTGTAAATTTTTTACATAGAAATTGTGTTATCTAAAATTCCAACTCCCCTTTTAGGAAACCATTTGATAATTGCTCACATTTTCTTATGAAAGATAGATCACAACTGTAGCCTAAGATAAAGGAAACAAGTAGAGGGGGGATGGGAGGGGAGAGTGAAGGCTTGATGGGGGGGTAAATGGTGGGACCACACCTGTGGAGCATATTGTAAGGGATCAAGTCAAATCTACCAAATATACCAAATCTATAGGATATAAATGTCTTAATACAATAATTAAGTAAATGAGGTGAAAACTATATTAATTAGTTTGATGTAACCATTCCAAATTGTATTTTAAAAAACCCAACACATTGTACCCCACAAAAGCATAAATGTTTTCATGATCTGTGTATATATGACTTAATAAAAGTAAAAAATAAAAATAAAAAATAAAATTCCAAGTTCTTAAAAAATTCCTTGAAATATCAATTTTGCTACTCCACTATTTGTCATTCATTTTTTTCCAGGAAATATTTACTTATGAGTACCTATGACACTGTTCTAACCTACTTGATCCTCCTCATAGCCATATGAGATAGATATTCTTTTTATCCTCATTTTACAAATAAAGAAACTGAGGCTCAAAGAGGATAAATAACTTGTCCATGGTCCCTTAGCTAGTAAATGGTGGAGTCCAGATTCAATCCCTGCAGTTCTCTTTCAGGAGCTTGCACTTTCCACCAAAGGACGGAAAACATTCTAGGACCCTAAAGGAGATTTAATAGGCATCACCAAATAGCTTACAATAAAAGGTCTATAATAGGAACATTTAAATAAGATTGGAAACGTCCTTGGGGAAAGATTAGGGGAAGTCTTGACTATCTGTTGGAGTTTGGACTTTATTCTATTTGTACTTGATAGTTGCCTAGGTTCTTGAGCAAAGAAATAGTATAATGAAAGCAATGTTTTTGATACGTATTAAGCTGATCACTGTGCACAGGCTGGAAATGATTTGGTAGGAAGGGGATTCTCTGTACCTGTGTGAGGCCTAGAAAATATGGAGTCTTTGGGAAAATAGCAAATACGTGGATCATAGTGAATGAATTGACAATTATTTCTTCTTTATAATACATTGTAGTAAGATGTTCAGGAACAATATGACTTATATTTTAAGCCTGGATGACTGAGAAAAGTGATGATCTGTGAACAGAACTAGACAGGTTGGTGTTGCAAATAGTTTGAGAGAAAGATAATGAGCTCAGCTCTAGGCGTGTTGAACTTCAAGGGAGCGTTCTGGCTATTGAGTCTAGACTGGATTTCAAAAGTGAGACAACCATTCAAAGTATAGACTTGGAAGACATAAAAATCATAGTTAAATTTAAGGAAGAAAATATATTTGATTATGGAAGAAGCATTGAGAAAGAAGTACAGAGGCCTAAGTTTGGAGCCTTTGGAATTGCTCTATTTGAGTATGTGGAGGAATGAACCAGAGAAACAGCAGGTGGAATGAAACAGGTATCTCTGACTGCAGAAAGATTCATGCTATCCTGACATGCAAATGCTCAATAAAAGTTATTTTAAGCATTACTCATCATCATATATTCACAACATCATGGAGACCACCGCAGTTGCTTTTATTAAATGTTAGCAAATGTGAACAACTTTTCAATAACATAACATACCACCACCTTGGTGTTGCATGTTATGATCGTAAAGGATGTTAACCTTTTTACTTTTATAATCCTTTAAACAATGTATGATTTTAAAGTATAGTAGTATGCTGATAATACAGAAACTGTAACATCCTTTAGGAATATTTAATTATTATCTATCTGTACTGGTTCAGAAAAGTATTATGATATTTCAAGTGACAAATAATCATCAAGATTTAAAACCTAATATGATAGCATGTCACTTTTTAAAAAATATATCATAAATCCTTTCAGGGAAGTGCCTATATGATAAGTGTTTATTCGTGTTGCCTATGAAAAGCGTGGCCTTGTGAATAGCATTGAATAGTATTTGACTATTCACTTCTTCATTAGTAACAGATTTCCTTTAGATATTTGGTTTGGTTTTGAGTAATTATTCTTATTGTCCTCAGTTGCTATCTAATAAAGTAAAGTTATACCTGGGAATGTGATTAGGGAAGGTAGGTGGAGACTTGCAAATGTAATCATCCTGGCATAAGACACAGAGGATCATTCTTGAATTGGTTTTACAAAGTGAAAACTTGTAGCTCTGAAAGAAAATCAGATTCCTGTATGTCATCTGGGTTTTCAAAAGCTATCAGATAGAAAATATTTTCCAGTGTTTAAATAAAAAAATCCAAGAGAATCCAAATGTATTTTATTAACAGAATTTTAATCTAAAAGTGAAATCTTGCCTACTTTTTAAATGTTTTTTCATTCATCACTTCAAGTGCTTTATTTATAAAATCAAGGGATCTTAAAATTTGTTGAGACTGTGGTATTATTTGTTTTAAAATTAAAGAAACTGTGATGTCTGTAACATGGAAAACATATATACAAATACTTTATGTGAAATGTTCTGGGTTCATTTATTTAAATTTACTTATGCCACCAAAGAAACCATTCCTAAGGGAAACTAATGGCATTGTTTGTCTTAGGACAGCGTGCCTGTCAATTTCACCATGCTAAAAAGGCCATTAAAATAGCTGAGCAAATTGCCATGTGGTTTTTCTAGGGATAAGGTGACAATTCTGCATTTCTACCTAAGTTTATTGTTATTTGATGAATGAGGCAATTCTGACAAGACGTATTTGCCCACATGGTATTTATATCAGAATGTTTAAAATAAGATCAAATTCAACTTTAGAGTATTAAAAATTTGCCCAGGTAAATATATATGTAAGTTGACTTTTGTTGATAACAGAGAATGATGAATTGCATTATTTTGCATGTATGTTCAGCTCTGGTAATGTTAAATGTTTCTCCTTATTTGCATCCTTGGGTACTTTCCCAGTTGTATTTCAAGACCTTTACAAAACATAATATGGAAACATAATGCATGTCATTAGTTTAGCAACAGGAAGTTGAATAAATGTATTTCTTTTGGTTTATGTTTCTAATAAAAAGTAAGTTTGATTTAAATTAGCACTATCTTTTTTTTTAGGCCTCCATTCCTTTGAAGGAATTGGAGCAGTTTAACTCAGATATACAAAAATTGCTTGAACCACTGGAGGCTGAAATTCAGCAGGGGGTGAATCTGAAAGAGGAAGACTTCAATAAAGATATGGTAAATTGGTTGTGATAAAAGTGTGAATGAACTAGAAGTGAAAATGAATAAATATTTGGAAAGAAATTAGATAACTCCAGTCTCCAACTGAATTTTCAAACACATTTTGCACGTTTTAGGAGTCTAATGATTTTTGGAAATGCAAAGTATTCTCCTTGACCTTTTATTATGAATCCCAAATTACTATGTATGGCCATATAGGAGCACTTTTGAATTTACTAAATATCTCACCAATTTTGTTTTGACCTGTACAATTTTCAAACTCTTCAAGGGCAAAATGTAATTGGAAAAAAAGAGTCAAATCAAAATAAATAAATAAATAAACAAATAAACAAACTAAAAATGTAATAAGGCATGCAACTAGCATAGATGGCTGAAGTTTCCTGTCAATCATGTTTTGATAGTAGGACATTTATTTCTGAGAAGGGGCAATTGTATACAATATAAAAATTGCATATGAAAGTTTCCCACAAAGTGGCTTTACCAAAATGAGTAAATAGTACAGTGTATGTCTAAAATCTGTATAAATTCATGCTGCTTATTTTATGGGAGTAAAGAAATATGACCATGTAGGCTATTCCCAACCTCAGAATGTAGTCCTTCAATTCTAAGTAATTTCAAAATATCTTTTACATATCTCTCTGGCTTGAATTTTCCTGTATCAAATACTTATTCACTGAGGTTTTTTTTTTTTTTTTCGCCCTTCACCGTCCTTTTCACCATTTCTTTAACCCCCTTCCTCTGCTGTCACCTCTTTAGCATTGTTAACCTTTACATGCATCAAGCTAGAGATTTCTCAGACATGTATTAATGCTGGAGACTTCTCAGACAATTCTTGAAAATGACATCAGAAAGAAATAGATAAATTTTAGGTAATAAGTATGTGGAATTACTTCCACCGATCTTAGTTCCCACTGGTGTCAGTTCTGACTTCCTGGAGCTGCCTCAATCAGTACTCCCTGTGTGTGGGGTTTGATGGCCTTGCCAACTCAGCTCATGGAAAGAAAGACAAGAAGAGGCTTTCCAAGATACTGGGTTACAACAACCTCTACTTCATGTCAAAGAAGAAACCAGAGGGCACCGAGATGAAACCGAATGCTGCTTACCTCTTGGGCTGACCGCCAACCCTGCCCTAGTGCCCTCATCTGGTGTAGGGAAAGAACTGAATTGGGTTTCCTTTCTGTGTGTGCCTGTGTGTGTTACTTTGTCCTCAGCCTTACCAAATGCTCCAGACTTGAGGAAGGTCTTTTACAGACTATAAATATTTAGAAGATAGAAGATCCTATTCCCTTTAAACAAAATGAATAGGTCTTTAATGGTGTGTTGAAGTTCAAGCATTCATTATAGATTTAAATATATGCACACATACATGTGTTTTTTGAAACTGACCTATTACTTGTTTTCCTCCACTCATTGACATACCTTGGGTACCATTACATAATGAACTTCTCTGATGGAAAGTTTGAATATTCTCAACTGTAAGAAAGATAGGAACTGAAGAGAAAAATCACACAGTCATGTATGCAATGATGTTAGACTAGCGCTTATTCAAATAATTTCATTTCTAAGAAAGAAAACTAAAATATTGTTCTTAGAGTCTGAAAGAACAAAATGCACGTTGAAAACTTTTTAGAGCCATTTCCCACTCTATATTTTAATACTTATTTGATCTTATTTATTTAAAGGCAACGTGCCTACATGATATACTTTTTAGAAATTGTTTAAAAACAAATTAACACATCATTTTTTCTAATACTCTGATATTGTCCTACATTTGGACATTTGGGTTTTAGATATAGAGCCGAGATTATTAGGTAGAACATAAAACAAAATATTTTCATTTATCAGCATACGAATATTTTACGATTTGCTGCCATCTCATACTGCCATAAATAACCTGTACACAACCTTATTCTCATAGATATCAGTTAGAAATGTAAATGATGAAATTACTTTGTCTAAATTCTATTGATTCCTAGAATTATGCTGAAAACCAAAGGCAAAGGAACACTTTCACAGTAATTCGCATCTTGTCTGAAATGAAGTACCCGGATTCCCCCCATCTTCATACATGTGCACCTACAAACATGTCCCTTAAAACTAGATGGGGGGAAACTGATTTTCATTCTAAAGCACAAACTATAAAAGCAAAGCTATGTGCACAGTATCTCATAATAACATTCCCTGCAAGTTTTAAATTGGATTTTTGTGTGTGTTTAAGTAACATGTTTTATTATCTCTGTTAACAATGTACAGCTTTTTAAAAAAACCAAAATGAAGACTGTACTTGTTGTTTCTAATCAGAATGAAGACAATGAGGGTACAGTAAAAGAATTGTTGCAAAGAGGAGACAACTTACAACAAAGAATCACAGATGAGAGAAAGCGAGAGGAAATAAAGATAAAACAGCAGCTGTTACAGACAAAACATAATGCTCTCAAGGTATTAGAGCTAAAATTATAATATACCTTGCTGTGTTTTTTTTTATATGTAGGGTAAAATATATCGTGCATAAATAAAATCTGCTTAAGACTCTTAGTCACTAGAAATTCACTTTTGTTTTTGCTCAGTGTGTGTCTTGTGTAACCTTTTTGAGTGCTGTCTGATTTTGAAACTTGTGTTGCTTAAAATGTATGGCTTTTTGCTCGAATTAATTTTCTCAGAATAGTAAGCAAAAGATATCAAAGTGCTTCATTCGTACTAATGACACATTCAATTTTCTAATATGCATCGTTTTTATAAGCTCTTTTCGTATATGTGTTGAAAATCTTCCTAATCTGCAAAAAAACCAATCTATATTTTCCTGTATTTCTGCTTCTTTTACTTTATTAATTTTATTTATAGTAGGTCCAATTATCGGGTAACATAATACTTGTCTAATAAGGCCTGGATTCTCCTTGTTTATTGAAATAGACGGTCTTGTGTGTTTAAGAGAGTCACTCTTTGCAACTAACTTACCATCTACAAGAGTGTAATTTCACTTATATAGAAATTCTCAAAATTAATCTGAATGCCCTTGGAGAAGAAGTGCTACTTTCATGTTCAGCAGCAGTAGTATATGGCTTCAAATACCCACGGGACTCATCTGGATTGTGCAGGCAAAACAGGATAAACTTGATTTTCCTATAGAAACGTCTGGGAAGTTTTTGACATGATACCGGACATATGGAAAGTTTTGCAAACTAGCCTTTTTTTATACATGCTTTGCAATATTCACTATTTGCTTGCATGGCTTATTTTCTAATACTGTTAATTGCCAACCTTTTCATTGTAAATCACTCTTTTAGAGCCCTGTAGTTGTGTAGGTGGATTGACCTAGTAGGTGGGTGGAGTCTGCTTTCTATATGCAAATAAGAGGATAAAACCTTTCCCCCTATAGTCAACCAAATAAACACGCTGAGAATGTAATTACACAATATTGTGCCTTCAAGGAACCCACAAGGAAAGTCTAATTGGCCAGCAGGTGTTCTGAAGGTAACTGCTGATAAATATAGTAAATAGAAAAGGCCTCTTCCTGGAGGGAGTGCAAAAGCAAACCATAATGTGTTCATAAGATCAGAAAGCTATGTAATCCACACCCTTCCAACTGTGACCAGGCTTTTAGCAGTAGCTACGTTGGTCATAAGATACGTGTCCTGCTGAACGGCAGTGTTTAGTGGTTATCTGGCAAACCTCTGAAGAAACCTATAAGATGGTTCTAAATACTTTTACATATAACACATCACTTTGTGCTTAAGAAATAAAAGATATTTCTGACTTAGACTGCTAAGCCCTTTCTCTTGGCAAAGATGTGAGTCATGTCACAAATAAGGCATGGCTCAACTCTTTTACGTGGCTGTGTCGTGATACCTTTGACAAAAGCAGCGCTCTATCTGACTTGTCCTAGGCATTTATTACCTCCATGGGAGGTTTGGAAATGCGACGCAAAATGTAAATTACAGTAAATTTTACATCCAAATTTTAAACACAACGGAGAATGAAATCTAGATCATTCTTGCGAATATATTCTATAAGCGATGAATCAAAATTGGTAACTCTGCTTCCCAAACATTTCTATACCACCATATTTGGTAACTTTGTTAACCTTCCAGTGGTTCCAATTTTAGTCCTTATGGAATATTTCATAGAAGGTCAAAACTTTCCGATGTAATGCATTTTTTAGAAGTTCTTTGATATTCAGTGTTTTCTTTCATTTGAATTTAACCTGTGCATAAACCCCTATTTGCTACTTCTTAAGTGTAGCTCTACATGCAGAGCTCTTATGATCTCATGAGTTATAAAATGGCATTTTGGCTCACTCTATTGATCAAAGAAGACATTGGGTATTCTTGTGAGAAGTAGGATGATTGATTTTCTCCCATGTCGATTCATTAAATGAGACACTTTTGTGTATCTTATCAGATTGATTTGAGAACATGCACTTCCTCTTTTCTTATAGTTAATTGTTTTACATTCAGAGCAGGATGTGGTATGCCAAGATAAGGTAGGCCCATGCAAGACTTGGAAGGAAAAGCATCTTTATGACATTTAAATTGTTATTTTTATGTACATTCACGACTATATGAGCAACAGTAACACTTCTACACATATAGCTTGGAATAATTTATAACTAAAGTAACTTTATATTTCTAACCACCAACTCTTAATGGTCTATGAAACATTTTACAGGCATGTCTCTAAGCATGGATGTAGGGTTGCTTGACTTTATAAACTTAAAATGTGGTCGATGGGCCCAGGGATGAAAGTATACATTTTGGAAATTTACCTGTTTTAAAAGTGAAATACAAACTCACTGTGTTTGGGCAACTGTCTATTAAAGTCAATTGTATTCACATACTAAACTGTTTCACATATACTGCACCATTTAGTTAGCTCATTACCAGTCAGTTAAATATGACAAGATTTCTAAACAAACCTGAACAGGCCAAGAGAAAATACTTTAAATGTGGTGTTCATGTTTTCATAGCTACCTATACATGGATTCTGCCCCGAAGTGCATGGTTTAATGTGTTATTTGAACGCATAGCATTGAAATGTGAATTTAACCTAAACTGTGCAAAAAGATGAAGGACTCAGATTATTTTTTATAAATAACTACAACCGGAAGTATGCTATACGCATGTATTGATATTTTAATAATATCTGCACCATGAACAGGATTTGAGGTCTCAAAGAAGAAAAAAGGCTCTAGAAATTTCTCATCAGTGGTATCAGTACAAGAGGCAGGCTGATGATCTCCTGAAATGCTTGGATGACATTGAAAAAAAATTAGCCAGCCTACCTGAACCCAGAGATGAAAGGAAAATAAAGGTAATGTTGTTTTAGAATGTCAATACCAGATTTTTTTGCTGCAGTTTATTTACTTTACCTTAACTGTGAGGATCATATTTAAAATGTTGCTGTTTTTGTTTTTTTTTTCTATTAATGTTCTCTTTGGTTTGATGCATTTCCTTGTATTGTGTTTTGTTTTAGTAAATGTATTAAGTGTTATTCAATTGGCATAATGTTGAATGAATAAAATGTTTTACTTTTAAACAATGTAAAATGAATTAAGAAATGTCATGTGTTTTCTGGTAAAATTGTAATTGACTCTGTGTATCTTTGTTCCAGATGAACTAATGACTTATCGGTTTATGGACGACTTCTTTCTCATGTTAGCACATTCATTTCATCAGAGCATCTTCACAAATCAGTGTCAAATCTCTATATATTTATTTGCATATTGTCTGAGGATGTGTTTTTTCTGTTATTATTTTACACTTTTTATTTTGCTTCGTTCTCTGTTGAGTTCCCCAAAACATTAAAAAAGAAATAAATATTCACTCACCCTCTAGATTATATTCTGTATGGGTGGTCCCTAAAAAATAATGAGTAATCACTCCCAAATTGGTTCAAGCCCCAAACACCAGAGAAATTCAGAAGAAAGAAAACGTTAGATCAATTGAAACATTTTCTTAATTAAACCATACAACACTGAGCACTCAAAGGATAACTGAAATAATATTTGGACCATTGGGTGAGGATGACAGTGATGTCTTCCATATTTGTAAATTTTGAAAGATGACAATAAAGGGACTACAGCCTATGAAATTGCTGAGAGAAGTATTTGCTGCTTGCAGATCGGTTGATGTGGTTAGCTAACTACCCTGGGCCCTGTATTGGTTTTACTCAATAGGAAATTGATCGTGAATTGCAGAAGAAGAAAGAGGAGCTGAATGCAGTGCGTAGGCAAGCTGAGGGCTTGTCTGATGATGGGGCCGCAATGGCAGTGGAACCAACTCAGATCCAGCTCAGCAAGCGCTGGCGGGAAATTGAGAGCAAATTTGCTCAGTTTCGAAGACTCAACTTTGCACAAATTGTGAGTTGTTACTGGCAAACCCACATATGTGTTTGCAACTACTACTCTATTAACAGAGGCCTACTAACAAAAAGAAACCAAATTCTGGGTGCAATTTTATACTTCTAATACGCATTCTAAAAGTGGGTAGGGCCCTCACTTTAGGCTTCTGTAAAATCAGTACCCAGTTTCGCAGATGAAAGACAGCAGCTACTAGGAAAACCCCCTTACCAAAAATGAAAACTACATCTTAATTTTTTTTTTGCTGCATCATTTTTCATAACATTGGCAATGTGAATTTGTCAATTTATCATACATTTACTTTACTTCACTGTCTAATCCAAGAATATGCATTGTTTTCCTGAGATCATCCCATGCTAATTTTACTTTCTTAATGTATACATGCTAAATAATAAATATTTTGTGAAACATTTTATATCAACTTGCATAAAGTCTTATCTTATTGACTTAAAAACAATAGCTTATTCCTCAGACCTGGATTAACCACTTAATGGGCTACAATGCTTTTTAGAAGAGTTGGATGCCTAGTAAGATGGTTGACGATTGATAGCGGATTGCACGATGTCATTTCTGAAATGTTACAAGCCAAAAGCAAAAGGAATGATTGCTCTTCTTTCAAACATCTGAGTGGAAAATTTGTGATTCTCTCTTTAAAAAGGAAATTCAAAATTGTAAGCTCAGTCTCCTTATTTATTTGTAATGGGGTGTAAATCATAAAATTTTCTGATAGATACATTTTTGCTCCTATTCTAAGTTTTTGTACAGTGAAAAGAAATGGTCACCATACGTAACAATCTGAGAAAGTACTCCTTTCCGAACCAGGCTGTCAAAGTTGGAAAATAAGGCTTTATAATTGTGATAGGTTGAATGATAAGAAACAAACAAATATTCAACACTTTACCCTATAAGTGACAATTGCATGTGCGTCAACACATAGATGCAACTTTCTGGTAATTTCTTCTGTGAACTTGTCAACCACTTGACATGTATTTTAGATACATTTAAAATACTTAAAATAAATTTATAACCATACAAGAGAAAATATGCTGCATATTATCCTGACTTCCTTTTACACTGTAAGGAAAGTTATGAATACACTGTTTTCTATTAAATCCAGTACCCTAAATTTAATGACAGCTTAATATTCTGAGCAATTGGGATATTGAAACTACATTACATTTGAAGTCTAATTCCAGCTGATTGAATGTTTCAACCTATTATCCTTCATTTTAGATGTTATGAACATAATATGTCATAAATCATTCAAGCTTACACTAACAGAAAGCCTATATCTGCAGATACAAAATGAAGTGAAAGATTGAGGCAACCGTAAAGAAAATTCCAGTCAAATAGTTTTGGCTTGATTGAATAGATCATTCAAAGGGCAATCCTATTCTTTGAGTTATCTGACTACTAACTCATTTCTCCATTGTAATTTTCCCCATGTATTAATGCACCCAATATGTGGGATTAAACTTTGTTACAACCTGGCTAAGTTACTAAGACTTTATAGTTAAATAGACCCAGGACTAAAAATCTCAATAAACAACCCATTTAAAATACTATTATGTCTCGTATATAGTAGGCTCTCAACAAACATTTTTTTAATATAAAAATGATTGGCGAAACTTGGTTCAGCACCAGTAGCTCAGTGGTTATGGTGCTAACCACATACAATGGGGCTGGCAGGTTCAAACCCAGCCCGGGCCTGCTAAACAACACTGACAACTACAATAGAAAAAAAAAAAGTAGCCACGAAATTGTGGCAGGTGCCCATACTCCCAACTACTTGAGAGGCTGAGGTAAGAGAATCACTTAAATCCAAGAGTTTGAGGTTGCTGTGAGCTGTGATGCCACAGCACTCTACTGAGGGTGACAAAATGTCCCCCCCCAAAAAAAAGATTGATTAAATAATATAAAAGTTTTGCAAATTATAGTAAAATACTAATACATTTTCCACATAAACCATTTTTTATTTTCATGTATGAAAGATCCAAAATTCAGTTGTAAAGTGGGGCTATTTTTGTGTTACCTCTTGATTATACATCATAATAGAAGTAATTAAAAGATGTCTGAGGAATAATCAATTTAATACAATTATATTTAGCTTTGGCTTTTAGTTAGAAGTGAAAGATAATAGATGCTAAGTAAGTAGGTAGAGACATTCAAGATCTATCTGTATACTCTACCAATTACTAAAATATTTTTGACCGTGGTTTCGCTATTTGTAATATTAGTGTCATCTATGCCAATTTTTTCACAGTGAGCTCTTTTGACATAGCCACGGTGAGCAGCTTAATGAAAAGTGGCATTTGGAATAATCTTACAATGACTCCCTGCACCTCTCCTTCTCTATTTCTCTCATCTTTATTTCTTCTAAGTGTCCCTTTCTGTTCTCTGTAGATACAAACTCCAAATTTTCTGTTACTATTTCATGTCTTTAAAGTAGCAATTCAAGATCATTGGCAGCACTATAAAGTGCTTAACATGTGACAACTCAGTTTAAAATGAAAAATTCACTTTCCTTATTTCAGAAATAAAAAATCAGAGAGAGACAAAACCGGGTGAAATGAAGGCACTTGGGGGGCCTGTGTCTATGTCAGAGCTATAGATGGATGCAGGAAATCTCAGGAAAAGGCCTGGGACATTATGGGGAGCATCATGAGGCACCCCTCAGCCAGACAGGAGTACAAACCAAAGCAGAGCAGAGGGTTTCTGTAAGATACTGGTGGCTCAGGACAAACCCATAGACAAGAAGACACCACGAACTGTGAGAATATGGGTAAAACGTTCTGAAGATATTCACACTGAGGAAACTTTTGCCTTAGTTAGAAACTCAAAGCATTTCAGCTATGCAGAACTCCATAGCTGACCACCTTCAGACGTTGACCTGATTTTCACAGACTGGACATGCCCCACATACACGTATCCATCCTGTCGGTCCCGTTCCTTACGTTGACACCTCCACGTGGACAAGTTTGTTCCAGTCCCTTTCGTGCAATTGATGGAAGTTATATTGTATTTTCTGTTGTTTTAGAGACTAGGTTACTTAGTTAAGACCAAGCAATGCCTGGAAACTGAAAGGACGTTTCTATAGAACGTATTCTAACAGCAGTGTGCTCTAGTGTAAAGGACATTGTCTGGGATGAACAGCCCTGAATAGGAATGCCCGTGACTTTGTCTATTAGCTGTATGATCATTGATAAATTTCTCTAAGCCCCTGTACTATGAGGATAAGGATGTTTGTGAGGATGAAATATGGTAATATTTGTAAAATACCTGCTACATTAAGTGGGCCCAATGAATGAAAGTTTTCTTCGTCTTTCTGTGTGTAGGTTAACACTGGAACAGAAACATATTACTTAAAAAACATATGTTTATCAGCCATAAAGAGAATTAGGCTGAGTATATATCATTTGTGTAAAATATTAACAGCAAATATTTCATTCAGTACAAATTAAAAACTTGATTCCCTAGTCTAGAGACAGGTGTTTCGGTCCTAACACCACAAAATATTCTCTGGAAATTTCACACAAAGATGATGACTCTATTGATGAAGGGTATGATTCTCCTTCAACTTGGTGACAGTTCTCTGCCTAAAAGATGTCGAGGCGATTTTTACTTTACAAAAAGGACTAGAGGATGAAGAGGATATAATAAGCTCAAAAAATCTGCATGATAGGAATTTGTGGTTGAAAAAATGCGGTTTGAGAAAGAGACGATATTTTATATTAATGATTGATATTTAATAAAATTGAATACATTTCAATTTACATGAATTCTCTAACTGAGTAAAGCTATGTGAAGAAAATAAAAATGAGTTCACACCTTGCCAGCTGTGAATGAAATTCAGAATATGAATGACCAAGAACGTATCATAAAAGCTACTGAAGACAAAAGACGGAATACTAACGGGATTCAAATATTTGCAACAGAATTTTCATCAACAATAGATATTAGAAGACAATGGAATCATATCTCCAAAATGCTAGACACAATTTCAATTACCAGGTAAACTATGATTCAAGAATGGAGGCAATTATTTAGAGACATACAGCTAGTTTCGGGTAAACACCAACTCGGGGAACATATTACCTATAGATTCTTGCTAAAAGAAGTACTGAACAATATACTTGTGTAAAAAAGAAAATGAAACCAGAAGAAAGGAGAAAGCTATGTAATGCAGTATAAAATTCCTTTTTCTATATAAGGAGGACATTGATTAAAGTACCTTGTAATTAACTACTATTAAAATTATGGTAAGTACCACAAAGGAAAACACACAGTACTCCAAGAATATAGATGTTATTTGACTGTATGTAAAGATGGATGTAACCAAAATAAGATTTGTTCTAGATGATGTCAACAAATATGGGGTTTGTGCATAATGTGTTCAATATAAATTATTACCAATTATAATGTTTGTACATAACAAAATATGTAGCAAACCTTTGGAATAGGCATACATGCATGACCTGTACAGGTAGGAGAACCAAAATAAATTCACCTTAGTAGGAGGAGGAACCTTTTCAAAATACAACTCCACTTGCTCTGGATATTGCTATTTCATCAAATACCAAGTATATGATACTAGTGTTCAGCATTTTATATCCAACAAATTCTTATTCAACTTCTCGGATGCCTAGTACGCATCTCAAACATAACATAGCCAAGTCAATAATAAATTATCCACCCCATATAAGTTAACTGGCAGCTGTCAACCTCCCCAAATGTTAACAAATTGCACTATCTTGAATTTAGACTTCATTCATGACTCTTTTCTCTTACATTACCCATGTAATTTC
>CAUYRH010003142.1:0-11330 GCA_963574655.1 Perodicticus potto
CGTCACCCACAATGATCTTGCCACCACGCTTGCTGGTCTTCTCCACTGACAGGGCAGCGCTCAGGCCCTGCTCATGCTTCCCCAGGCCCAGGCCCTCCCGGAAGCCGTACTTCTGCATGATCTTATGTACCACTGTACCCCCCATGTTAGCAAGGAAGGAGTTGCTGGGCCCAGTGGGAGACCGCGGTCTGTTCTGCTCCCCGTGCACCGGGGGTGGGATAGCAGCCTTGGAAGACTGTGAGCGAGGTCTCGAGTCCTCTTCGTAAGGAAAATCTCGAGGTAGCTCTTTGTCTTTCTCTCCCAGAGAAGCGGGTGGAGCTATGGCAGCTCCGCCCATACTTCTTTTCCTCCTCTCTCGCTCATATCTTCATCTTCATCAGAATCTGGATCTGGTCGTCTTGAAAACCCACTGGTTTCATGCCTGGCTTTACGCCACTTTCCCCTCTCTTCTATTTCCTCCTGCCTTTCCAGCTCCCGCTGGCTGTGCCGCTCCTCTCTGTGGCGCTTCACTACTTTCTCGTAGTCATTAGGGAACATAGGGTCATACTCGTCAGCTAAAGGAATCAGAACCTCCCCGGCAGAAAACCCGCTGGGAACTGGATCCTTCAGCCCAGTGGCAACGTGTGCTGGGGTGTCCACGACCTGCCTGTCATCTGAGGAGTCTCCTCACTTTAGGTCAAGAACTGGGGCAAGAATCGTACTTTGCTTTGTCCTTTGGCTCTTGGCCTGGGTGAGAGCTGCCTTCACCTGAAGCTGAGACTGCAGCAGTTTGAAGTTTTTGGACCAGCCTTCCGTTTTTGAGTCACTGGTCTCCACTCCCAGGTCATCATACAGGGACATCTTCTTTTCAGTTTAATGCTGGCCGGCCCGGCTGACTCTGCCCAGCCTCTGCGGAGTCTGCAGGGAGCTTGGCGGCACGGGGTTAGGTTTATCCTTATTTTTGAAGACACTCTTGCTCTGTGGCTCAGGCTAGAATACCATGGTGTTGGCCTGGTTCACAGTATAATCAAACCCCATAGATTCGGCCACCCTCCTGCTTCAGAATTCCATGGGCTGGAACTACAGCGTCCCAACACAGCATCCAGCAGATTTTTTTCTCTTTTGATGGAAATGAGGCCTTGCTGTTGCTTCCAGTGGTCTCAAGCTCCTGATTGCAGGTGATCCTCTCTCTTCTCTTGAAGAGAAACTTCTCTAAAGAAGACAGGCACACGGCCTACACACACATGAAAAAATGCTCACCATCCTTAATGATCAGAGAAATGCAAATCAAAACTACTTTGAGATATCATCTAACTCCAGTAAGATTAGCCCACATAACTTAAGCGTCCAGTCTTGATATACGAGCATCACTTCCTCATCACTCTATTTACTGTCCTCTTTCCCAAGGTTACTAAGCTTGTTCTCTATTCTCTGTATTAGACTCTTATTTTCAATTGATTGGTGGTGTTTGAACATCGATTTTGGATTCAGACAAGAGAGAGATAAAGGGCAAAAATGATAACTTCTGTGGCTGTAAATCTAGAAATTTTATACCTGACTATAAGGGGAGCAATATTATCATGCTATTTCTTCTTATGATTATTTGTTTGGTTATATTTTCCATTTGCTCATTAGTAGTTGGCATTTCTGTTCTTGTTCCCACTGTGAGGAAGTACCTTTTTATGTTTTGTTTATGATTGGAAGTATCTCAAATCTTGTAGCTGGTAGAATATGTGCTTGAGGCAGACCACAGCAAAATTCCAGCCCATTTCGCTTCATGTTTTCTCTGGAAAATGAGACTTCTTAACCTGACTGTGGAAAGAATGTGGTAACTGGACTATCCCCATGTTTCAGGAACGGCTTGTGAATTCAGAGGTTCATAGTAAAATGTTGTAAATATCCCATGACTTAGAGAATTTTTATAATGCCTGTCTGACCGTGTTTATGTCTCTCTGTATATCTCTCTGTCTCTCTCTGTGTCTCTGTGTCTCTCTGTGTCTCTCTGTGTGTCTCTGTCTCTCTCTGTGTCTCTCTGTGTATGCGTACTTACTGAGACAGCTGTATACATAGATGTATACGTACAGATATAGCTCCAGTTATCCAACCTAGGTATGATGTAAATTCACTACATCTGTGAATTATTGTAAAAAATGATAAAATGCAAATAGAATTAATAGGTAATATACAAACCTTTATTTGTTATTGACCAAGGCTGTTGATTTGAGAAAGTTACTAATCTCTGTGTCTCAGTTTTCCTATTTGTACAGGGATAATAGGACATTGTACAAACCCTTCTTGGGGTTACTGGATGAAATTATGAGTGAAGCCTTTATATGGTTCCTGGAACACCCCCTTTTCTTACCATTTTACTGTTTCCATTTTTCTATTTTACTTCTTTCCTTGGGACCCCCTCCCCGTTTGAGGTCTATACTCCCCATAGCAGCTAGAGATTATTTTAAAAACTAATCAGTTTTTGTGTATTC
The DNA here is from genome assembly GCA_963574655.1 of Perodicticus potto. Taxonomy (NCBI): domain Eukaryota; kingdom Metazoa; phylum Chordata; class Mammalia; order Primates; family Lorisidae; genus Perodicticus; species Perodicticus potto. The sequence continues at coordinate 2,463 of CAUYRH010003142.1, forward strand.
CCTGTACAAACTCTGCTTTGCCGTCCATTTTACTCACAGTAGAAGTGTAATCTACAAACTCTGGACAGCCTTTCCCCTGTTTGTGTCTGATCCATCAGCCTCCTGCTACTTGCCCACTTTACTTCCTTCTTCAGCAACTGTCCTCTGGCTGTTACTCAAACCACATCTTCTCTCCGAGTCCTGTGCTCTCTTAACCTGGGATTACTTTTCCAGGTATCTTATGTAATGCCCCTTTCAACCTCAAGTCTTCGTTCAAATGCCATCTTCAAAGGTTAATTGCAGGCCACATATCTAAGGCCTACATATCTTTAGGATAAAAACCAACTGCCTCAATGTAAAGAAGTAGATTGTGCTTATTAACTTGTCTTTAATTCATTTGTAATTCATGAAACAATTTATTGACACTCATTTTATGTGATTCATATAGAAATATGATAAGAGCGTTAGGTAACTTCAGATAATCAGTTGAAGCACAGTAGTACTGTGTTCAAGAACATACGAACCAGAGACACACACTGTTTGCTCAATTATATATTTATAAAATGGTCTTGACAAAGACAAAAGGTGGGGGGGAAAGAAAGAGAAAGATGCCTTCTTCCAAGGAGAATAATTCATGTTCTGTATCCAAATTGAAATATTACCATTAAAAATTTAGATTCCAAGGATAATCTTTTTAATGTAAAAGACTTAAGCAGATACTTGAATGCAAGACTTAAGTCTTATTCTCAGGATTTGTATTAGGAATCTAAATCAAAAGAGCAACTATGTTAAAATGTTTTAACTTTATAACAAAATGAAGCATTAACAACAGCAAATAGTGGAGCATACAAGGTAGACTTCTTATGAATATCAGCTGGGAATTTAAAAACCTATTCTCTGGCTAAGACGGCCTCTACCCAAAACATTGAAACTGCACGGAAATCTTCTCTAGACGCCTGTGGAAGTCCTGGTATCTTTTTATAAAAAATAGTTTACATATACTTTATAAAGATATAAATATATTTTGTGAATATGTGATTTAATGCAGATAACATTTATTAATCATTGTTTGAAACCAGATAGCTATAAAATAAATACTATAATACTAAATACTTTGTATTTATTCAGAAATATTAGGTGTGGCTAATTTCCATTTTTTTCAGAGTATAATTACTCTCTCGGTTTTAGTTTTAAAAATTATGACCTCATCGTAATTTGTTTCTCATGAGAAGGTTTAATTTCTGTATCCTCAACAGGTACTTAAAAAGGGGCTTAATTCTCCTTGTAATTTAGACTAACTCAATTCTGTTTGAATGGCCACTGATTGGCACCTGTGCTATCATTAAAACATTTCTCAAAATGAATTCTATTTAAATATTTCCTTTGTTTATCTGTCCTATGTTTAACCTTCTTATAAAATTAGAAATTCTAATATAAAATCATAAGTACTTATTTCCATAAAGGTGAATGTTCATAATTTTTCCCTAATGGCACATAGTGGATTGTAAAAAAGAAAACCCAAAACAATTATACAATTTTCTTAAAGCGAAGTGGACAATAACTAATTCATCTAAATGGGGGTGATCAATAACTAATTGCCACCTCTTTGTAACCCAGCAGATTTTGGCAATAGAGTGATGATTGTTTGAACATAAAAATAATGAAAGCAATAGGTCTGCACGTTAAGTTAAAAACATCGTACCATGACAGCAAATTTGTGCCAATCGTGTCTTGATGGTACAATATTGGGGCACAGGGACAGAAAGAAGTCAGGTTCAAAAGGTAAAAAAAAAAAATATCTACGTGAGCAGAATTAAGAGGCAGAGAAATAACTCCCTATGGCGTGTTTCCAGCCTCATTCTAGTCCTTACATTGATAGTGATAATAAATGAAAAACATTTTGCAGTAGAAGTGTAAAAACATAAGAAGTATTAACAAACACACTTTATCTCAGCACCATCTAATGTACTTCCGTGTTTTATGTAAGAGAGGTTTGTTGATAAACTTAGCAATACTTTTCCGTACACCATGGTATCTCTGATTAAAGCCATAACTCACATAAATCTAATGTTCTTTCAATTATATATTATGAATTGTAAAAGTTACCGTGCTCTGTCATCAAATAGATTCATATTTCGGCCTTCCTAGTCAATGGTATTTTGTGTTTATTACGTTGTGCTTGGACAGGCCATCTCACCAGCTTAAGACAATCAATTTCAAGAGGCAATGTTGTGAGTCACTGCAAAACTCGAGCCTTTAACCATCAATCAGAAAACCTTCAGAGATCTCTTTTCCTTACCAAAGCAACAGATAAAAAAAATCAGCCTGGTGGGCACTCAAATAGCCTGGATTCCTGGAGTTAGGAGATGTGAAGCAGAGTCTCTACTTTATCTGAAATGGAAATTGAACAAAAGTGAAAAATTAACCCTTACTGTTGGGTATCTAACTCAAGTCCCTTTGGTCCTGAAACTGCATTTTTTATATCACTGTAGCTTAACCTAAGTGATACCTGAAATAACGGAATAACTCTTTAGAGGGCTGTGTATATGCCTAGCATTATTTTGATCAAAATAAGGACATTGTTGACCAAGACTGCCAAACTTCATGCCACAGTGTTAACTCCATAATAAATCATTTTTAATATTTTAACATAAATAATTTAAACATATGTTAAGTGATGAGTAAGTACTATGTATTAATTAGAGTAGGTCAAACATAAGAAGCAAATGAAGAGGGGTCCTGAAAGAGTGACATTTGAATCAAGAAAGTGATCATAAAGTAACAGCAATATGAAAACCTGGAGAAAATGCAGTTTAGATACTGGAAAACTATTTTCTACAATGGAAATAAATTAGCAAGGTGAATTGAAGGGACAGTACAAGGTATGTTTTGGCTGAGGATACCAGGAGAGAAGTAGACAATTAGGCTGTACAGAGAGATGGGATCATCGGGTGAAGGGCCGTGTATAGAGCAAAAGAAGATGGTCGCAGTGGAAATTTATTAGAATTTTCTAATACAATGGCATGGAATATGATGTGAATTAATCTATGTTTTGAGGAGTTTACCTTCTATATTTTAGGAAATTGATTTTGATTAAGGGAAAAATTAGAAGGAAGATCTTTATGGCAAGACACAGTGTATTGATTCAGAATAGCTTTTTGTAATAGAAAATATTGGGGAAAAGAGGAATTTGGGCAGTATTCGGAGATAACACAGAAAGTACATGACATCGTTTGAGCCAACTGATATAAAGGGATAGAATAGAAAGATCAATCTTAAAGTTTTTCGCCTAAGCAAATATGTGTATGGTGGTGTAATTAAGGAGAATGGGATAAGATGATTTGCTTCCATCATGCATTTACTCTATAAAGGATTTTCTTTAAACCTTAATTATAATAGAAATATAAATTTTCAGGACAGAACAAACAACGTAACTTTTCTCCTCTGACTATATGCCAGAGTATTACATAGCACAATCCATAGAATGTTTGTCCTAAATACACCTGATCCCACCAGAATATGTTTTCAATATACTAAGGACAGATTCGGTAGCATTTGGATCCAAAAATATGGTAAATATAAGTATATTCAAATATATGCCATTACTCATTGATGTTAAAGCACCAATGCCAATATTAACATTGATATAATATTATATAAAATAAAAAAATAAAAAAAAAATAAAAAAATAAAAAATATTTGGCCAAATTCTTTTGTAATTATTTTTACATACTTTGAACCATCCCTTTCAATGCCACTACAGAGCCAGTATAAAAAGCTTCATATGACAATCCAGAAAACACCATCAAAAAATTTTAGCTAACTTGGTAATAAACCCTAAGTTTGTGGTAGAAATACTGTTGAAATGCAAAATTCTGACTACCAAATTAGTAGATTTGGCATCATAGCATGCTATAGTTTACTCACATCTTATTCCTATGACACCATTTCACTCTGGGACCAGAACACAGGTTGAAAAGAGATGAATCCCATATATCACACATGCCCCATTTGTTCTCTTGTTTGCTGATAACAATGTACAGATACTATAGATGCAGGAGACAAGTACACATCAAAATCTCAGATAAGAAAGAAAATCAGAAACATATCATTACAGATGAAGCCTTAGAGTATATCCCACAATGTGACACTTGACATCTCTATTCTAGTGAAATTGGCTATCAGTCCAAAAATAACCTTAAATTTTATTTGACTTTTTTAAGTGGCAATGTGTTACTCAGGGAATTGTAAGCATAAAATACTATCTCAATTTATTACTAGTTGGGTGGAGGCAGATGAGGAGTTTGTGTGAGAAAAAGCAAAGGAATGAAAATGCTTAATTCTCCAAAACTAAGAATTTGGTGATGTTTCTAAACCCCAAGCTCTTTAAGGTTATTTGTATGACTTGTTTTTTTTCAATCACAGTGTGGCATATTTGCAGTTCTTACACTGCTATTTCCTAGGAAATAAGTTTATATTCAAATGGTATTTATCTTGTCTGAAATCATTAAGAAATCTTAGTTATCAGAAGATAGAAATATCACATCACAAAAAGTCTGTTTGCCGTGTAATCTTTTTATTTTTTATAGGTCAAGACAATATTTTTTGTCAAGATTATTTAAAATTCAGTTTCTATCAGTTACTACCCAAAGGTTCTAATTAAAGAGAATTAAAAAGATGAACATTTTTATTTTCACTAGTTAAAATTATATTTCTAGCTATTATACGTAACTTCTAGAATTTAACATTAACTGTATGATTATAAATAAAATTGACTGAATAAAAGTAATTTTGGTTGGGTAACTATGGATCTAGAGAACCAAAAGTTAACACAGCTGATTCTATGACACAAGTTGAATAATTTTTGTGAATTATATATTAAAGAATCAAAATAACAGTAATAATACTAGTTATGATTAATACTATAATTGTGAGAATATTCAGTTGCTCCAGAAATCTTGATTGAGAAAATCAATCATTTTCAACCAAAGTGCAGTAGTAACACTGCTATAAATTAAGTGACTGTGTATGTGTGTATTCTGGTCTTTTGGTCATTTTACCTGTCTTTGTAAATTCCACTTTATTACAATGACTCTAGTTTTACTATCGTTTTAAATTTGGTAATAACTTGGTCCTTTAAACTGTCATTTAAACTTTATAATCAGACTGTAAATCCCCCAAGGGGAAATAAAAGCCTTCTGCTGATTTGCTTGAGACTTTATTAAATCTATGAAATGTGAGAAAATAAAGAGAGGATCTTCTAAATGTAAGTGTTTAAGCATATTTTGCCTTTCAAGCTTTCACCATAACATATATCCTTTTCATGTATAATTCTTTAGTTTTTCATAGAAAGTTTTCTAATATGCTTTGAAATTTTTATGTGACATACAAATTATTTAATAAATGTGGCTTAGTTTGAAATATTTGGTGAATTGCACTTAACCTTTATTTTATTTTTTTTCAATTTAAATATACTGTAGTCAGAGAATGCTGCAGAAGTGCAATTTGTTGAGCTTTTTTTTACAGTCTAACAAACATATGTTTAATTTCAGTAAGTAAAGGACATTTTATTCAGTTTTTAGATACACTATTCTAAACACATATACAAAGTAAATTGATTGAGCAAGTGTAAAGAGTATGGATATAGATATATCAGCAATTTTTTCTGCTTGCTTTATCACTGAAAGAGGTTAATTAAAATCTTGAATAATGTGTGTTGATTTTTATATTACCTTTAATTTTGTCACTATTTCTGGTTGTTTAACAGAATTCGACCCTATGTTACTAGGGCTAGAAAATTTTAGAAATGTCATGGGTTCCTATTTATTGAACCATAAATCATTGGCCTTTTTCCCTCAATATATTTGCTATTGGCATTTGTTTTTTGGATAGTATAATCACACAACCCTTCCATTTGTTAATGTTTATAATATAAACCTACATAAAATGTTTCCTTATATGTAGTTTTAATTTTTGTTCTTATGTATAATGCAAAGTTACACTGATTTTCTTTATCACGTTTATAAACCTTGACTTTTGAAAATTTTCATTTTAGATAATATTTTTACTTTTTATTTTTGTTTTTCTTTGAGTCAGAGTCTCAGCATGTTGCCCTCAGTAGAGTGCTCTGGTGTCACAGCTCACAGCAACCTCAAACTCTTGGGTTTAAGGGATTCTTTTGCCTCACCTTCCCAAGTAGCTGGGACTACAGGTGCCCGCCCCAATGCCTGGCTATTTTTTTTTTTTTTTTTTTTTTTTTTGCAGTTGTCATTGTTTAGCAAGCCCAGCTGGGTTCAAACTCGCCAGCCTCGGTGCATGTGGCCAGTACCCTAACCACTGTGCTATGGGGGCCGAGCCAAATAATTTTAAACGTAAAAAAGAGGTGGGAAAAAAGTTAGCAACTATTTGCCTGCACCCAGTTTCCCCTCATCTTGATATTATGTGTTTATCAAAAAAAGTGGCAGAGGGCTAGATCCAGCTTTCCAAGGAAAAAGGTCTCCCTTGTATTTAAAGTTAATTCCTTTGCATTTTGTTTCCTCCACATTCCACCACCATCTTTAACAATTACCCACCATCTTTAACTATTTTAATGTGTCCATTTATATCCACTTATTTCTGTTCCATTATCAGGAACAGAGACCTGATGCTACCGACCAACATTATCCTCCTGTGAAGGAAAACTCAAACCGTATGACATTTAGAAACCCTTACATATTATCAAATAATTAACAGTGTAAGTAAAAACATCCTAGATTCTCACGATATATATGATAAAAATAATAATGGAGAGTATAAATACATTCCTTCGAGTGAAGAATTACTATTATTCTTCAGAAAGACCCATATCGACATTTTAATTTTTAATTATTATGGGCAGAACATATTTGTATGTATTTATAGGGTGATGTTTTGATACAGAGACACAGTTTGAATTAACCTAATCGGAGTAACTGGGGATATTATCACTTTGTGCATCTATCATTTCTTCATGTTAGGAACACTCTAATTCCACTCTTATTATTTTCAAGTATCCTAACTCATAGTTGAATTTTTACTGGTGTGTGTCTTACCCCAACATTATTTGCTGTTATGCAAGTATTTTTACAATTGCTTATTTTCTCACTCTTTTACTAGGCTTTCCTAGTGGTCACTGTTTAGATATGAGAAAAAGAAGATAAGGATTCAGTCCTTTTGTAGCCACTAAACCAACCAATCTCATGTGAGAACCAACCAATCTCAATCTCTCTTCATGGCAATCACAAGTCGGAGCTTGAGACATTAGGAATCCCTCTCATGTCTTTCTCACCTTCTGCAAAAGCCTGAATATTCCATAAGAAAAAAAAAATTCCCATACAGATTCCATATTTTATTATTTTAATGTGGAGATCATAGAAAATAATTAAACAATTAGTAAAGTAATTTAGTTTTGGGGGACAAGATGATTCATAAATAGTTGTATGCTCAAAGAACTGGAGAAAGAAGAGAGAGAAGTTTGAAAGGAAGAGAATCGGGAAATTAATCAAGAAAGCTGGAGGTTCTGGGAGATCTTCACACTTGTTCCAAGTGACAGCAAATTGTTCCTTCTTTGTGAATTCCTACCTCAGTAGCTAAATTTCCAAATAGTCGCACAATATATGTTTCCTGACATGATATATGCAAAATATTAACAAGATATCCAAAGCACAGAGATAAATACTTTCCCGCCCATTATTTTAGAATGAGATGGAAAATATGTAACTTACGAACAAGCACAAAAAATTGGCTGCAAAGCCAAATACGTATAGTGCTACTGACATCTCTAGAAGTGTGGAGCTCATGCTAGAATAAGTACATTTGCTGAACTAAGGAAGCATTGAACATGAGCAGGGGAAAGGAAATAAGGGAAGTGTAACAAAGACAAATGTACCTGACCTTCGTATGTGACATAAGTCTTTTTAATTTTTTTCTGTGATAATACTTTGTATTCCTATTTTTTTTTGAGGTTTTGGGCTGGATTTCAACGCACCACCTCCAGCATATGCCGCTGGCGTGCTACTCCCTTGAGCCACAGGCACCGCCCTTTATATTCCTTTTTTTTAAATAATGAAGCATAGTGTCATCGATATTTTATGACACTGAAATACTTTTATAAATGTTATTTTGTAAAGACTTTGGCATGTGAAAAAGTTTTCCTCCAAATGTTTTTATTTTTTATTTTAACTAGACTATACAGGAATAAATTTTGTAGATAAATTATTGTCTCTTTAAAGTCACAAAACAGTTCTCAATTTCTTTGTTGCCAATTACTTAGTCATTTGCTTTCTCAGCTGACTTCCTTTTCCTTTTCTGTTAAATCACAACTAGTTGTGTCACTCTGCGATCTTCTCATCAACACTTTAGACACATATAATTAGCACATTATTCCTTCCTTTTTACCTAATTGCCTATTCAAAAACATTAACACTTTATGTATATTCTGTTGTAGTCATCAAAGATTGTTCAACACGGGCCTCATGATTTTCTTTAGGATGTTATTTTATCTGGGGTAAGCAACATACCAAGTTTGATTTGTAGTTCTAATGGAATTTATCATGGTTTGAAGAACACTAGAATATAATACACTTTGAAAAGTGTGTGTGTGTTTCCTGGAGGGTGGCCTGTCCCCAGAGGCGAAGGCCTCCTGGAACAGGGACCCCATCGGAGCCCAAACTGGACTGAGAGTGTCTGGGGCAAATTCTCATGGCTCCAGCTTGTGTCATCACCCCTCAGGAGCCCCAGGTTTGCCTTATAGCGGAGCGCCAGGAGAGAAAATTTCTTTTGGACACTGGAGCAACTTTTTCTGTACTTCTCTCTAATCCTGGTCTTTTATCTCCCCAATCCATAACTATACAGGGGGTGTCTGGACAGCTG
>CAUYRH010003144.1:0-40227 GCA_963574655.1 Perodicticus potto
TTCTGTTCCATACATCTACCTCTCTGTTTCTGTGCCAGTACCATGCTGTTTTGATCACTACCAATTTATAGTATAGTCTGAGGTCTGGTAGCATGATTCCTCCTGCTTTGTTTTTATTTCTGAGTAATGTCTTGGCTATTCAAGCCTTTTTCTGATTCCATATAAAATGAAGTATTATTTTTTCGAGATCTTTAAAATATGATAATGGAGTTTTAATAGGAATTGCATTAAAATTGTATATTGCTTTGGGTAGTATGGACACTTTAACAATGTTTCTTCCCAGCCATGAGCATGGTATGTTTTTCCATTTGTTGGCATGTTCAGCTATTTCTTTTCTTAGAGTTTCATAGTTCTTTTTATAGAGATCTTTCATGTCCTTTGTTAGGTACACTCCCAAATATTTCATCTTCTTTGGCACTACTATGAAAGGAATAGAGTCCTTGACTGTTTTTTCAACTTGGCTATTGTTGGTATATATAAAGGCTACAGATTTATGAGTGTTGATTTTGTAGCCTAAGACACCGCTGTATTCCTCGATCACTTCTAAAAGTTTTGTAGTAGAATCCTTGATGTTTTCCAGATATACAATCGTATCATCTGCCAAGAGTGAAAGTTTAATCTCTTCTGACCCTATCTGAATTTTAACTTTTTAAGTTATACCATTAGTTAGCTGTTTGAGGACAAAGACTGGGGCTAATTCTGAGAGCTTCAAAACCCAGCCCAGAGGATGTGCTCAGTAGATATTTGTAGAATAGAAATATATAAACTCGTCCCACTCATTCCTTCATTTATTCATTCATCACTTATCCCCTCAGCATGCGTTTATTTTGCCCCAGCTGTGTCAGGCATTGTGAGGAATATAGGCATGCCTTGCTTTACTGTGCTTTGCAAATACTGTGTGTATGAGTTGAAAGTTTGTGGCAACCCCACATCCAGCAAGTTGAGTAGCACCATTTTCCCAACAGGAAGAGCTCACTTTATGTCTCTGTGTCACATTTTGGTAATTATCTCAATATTTCAAACATTTTCGTTATTATTATATCTGTTATGGTGATCTGCGATCAGTGATCTTTGTAATTGTAATTGTTTTGGAGGACCACAAGCCATCCCCATATAAGATGGCAAACTTAATTGATAAATGTTGTGTGTGTTCTGAGTGTTCTGGTATTCCTCTATCTCTCAGCCTCTCCTTGGGCCTCCCTATTCTCTATGACACAGCAGTATTGAAATGGGGCCTAATAACCTTATAATAGCTTCTGAGTGTGCAAGTGAAAGAAAGATTTATACATCTTTCACTTTAGATCAAAAGGTAGAAATGATTAAGCTTAATTAGCAAGGCATGTTGAAATCTGAGACAGTCTGAAAGCTAGGCCTTTTGTGTCAAACAGGCACCTTGTGAATGCAAGAAAAAGTTTTATAAAAACAAATATGGGATCTCGCTGTATTCTCCACGCTGGTCTTGAATTCTTGGGCTCAAGCAACCTTCTGACTTTGGCTTCCCAAAGTACTGCGATTACAGGCATGAGCCACCATGCCCAGCCAGAAAAAGTTCTGAAGGAAGGAATTTAAAAGTGCTACTCCAGTGAACACATGAATGATAAGATAGTGAGACAGTCTTATTGCTGATATGGAGAATGGTCTAGGTAGATTAAACCAGCTACGGCATTTCCTCAAGTCAAAGTCTAATCCAGAGCAAGGTCCTGAATCTCTTCACTTCTGTGAAGATGGAGAGAGGTGAGAAAGCTGTAAAAGAAAAGTTGGAAACTGGCAGAGGTTGGTTCATAAAGTTTAAGGAAAGATGCCATCTCCATAACATAATGCTGATGTAGATGTTGTCACAGTTAGGCAAAAGATCTTAGCTTGATCATAGATAAAGACTGCTACACTAAAAAACATCTTTTATTTTCCTGATTGCATTTGTAAGATAAAGTCCCTCAATTGTGTCCCACCCCTAAGAGGTGTGCCATACACCATGACCCCCTCTCCCCAGTTGCTCATTACCCTACCCCACCTTGTGTTATTTCATCTACTGCCTTCATATTAGCATTTAGTACATTGGATTCTTGCTTCTCCATTCTTGTGATGCTTTACTAAGAAGAATGTGTTCCATCTCCTTCCAGGTTAATGCAAAAGATGTAAAGTCTCTATATTTTTTTAATGGCTGAATGGTATTCCATGGTATGCATATACCACAGCTTGTTTTTTTTTTTTTTAGGAGTCAATAGAGTGCTATGGCGTAAAAGCTCACAGCAACCTCCAAATCCTGGGCTTAGGTGATTCTCTTGCCTCAGCCTCCCGAGTAGCTGGGACTACAGGTGCCTCTCACAACACCCAGCTACTTTTTGTTGTGGTTTGGCTGGGGCCGGGTTTGAACCTACCACCCTTGGTATATGGGGCCGGTGCTCTACCCACTGAGCCACAGGTGCTGCCTCAGCTTGTTAATCCATTCCTGAGTTGGGGCATTTAAGTTGTTTCCACATTTTGGCAATTGTAAATTAAGCTGTGATAAACAGTCTAGTGCAAATGTCCTTATGATAAAATAATTTTATTTTCTTCTGGGTAGATACCTAGTAATGGGATTGCAGGATCAAATGGAAGGTCTAATTTGAATTCTTTGAGGGTTCTGCTTACTCCCTTCCAGAGAGGTTGTATTAGTTTGCAGTCCCACCAGCAGTGCAAAAGTGTTCCCTTATCTCCACATGCATGCCTGCATCTGCAGCTTTGAGACTTTGTGATGTGGGCCATTCTCACTGGGGTTAGGTGAAATCTCATGGTAGTTTTGATTTGCGTTTCTCTGATAATTAGGGATGAAGAGCATCTTTTCATATGTTTGTTAGCCATTCATCTGTCTTCTTTAGAGAAGATTCTATTCATCTCTCTTGCCTATTGATATATGGGATTGTTGGGTCTTTTTTTGCTGATTAATTTGAGTTCTCTATAGATCCTAGTTATCAAGCTTTTGTCTGATTCATAATGTGCAAATATCTTTTCCCATTCTGAAGGTCGTCTGTTTTGGTTGTGTCTCCTTAGCTTTACAGAAGCTTTTCAGTTTAATTAAGTCCCATTTGTTTATTTTTGTTGTTGCAATTGCTATGGAAGTCTTCTTCATAAAATCTTTCCCTAGGCTGATATGTTTAAGTGTTCTCCCCACACTTTCTTTGGGGATTTTATTGTTTCATGCCTTGGATTTAAATCTTTTATCTATCTTGAATCAATTTTTGTAAGTGGTGAGAGGTGTAGGTCCAATTTCAGTCTTTTACATGTGGCTTTCCAGTTCTCCCAACACCATTTATTGAATAGGGATTCTTTCCCCCAGTGGATGTTCTTATTTGCTTTATCAAAGATTATGTGGCTGTAAGATGTTAGTTTTATCTCATGGTTTTCTATTCGGTTCCAAATGTCAGTGTCTCTGTTTTTGTGCCAATACAATGCTGTTTTGATCACTGTGGCCTTGTAGTATAGTCGAAAGTCTGGTAGGGTGATACCCCTGGGTTTGTTTTTATTACTAAGATTTGCCTTAGCTATATGGGGTTTCTTCTGGTTTCATGTAAAATGAAGAATTATGTTTTCCAAATTTTGAAAGTATGATGATGGCATTTTAATGGGAATTGCATGGAATCTGTAGATTGCTTTGGGTAGTATAGACATTTTCACAATATTGGTTCTTTCTAGCCATGAGCATGATATGTTCTTCCATTCGTTAATATCTTCTGCTATTTCTTTTTCTTTTTTTTTTGTACAGACAGAGTACACTTTATCGCCCTTGGTAGAGTGCCGTGATGTCACACAGCTCACAGCAACCTCCACCTCCTAGGCTTAGGTGATTCTCTTGCCTCAACCTCCCGAGTAGCTGGAACTAAAGGTGCCCACCACAACGCCCAGCTATTTTTCTGTTTTGCAGTTCTGCCAGGGCCAGGTTTGAACATGTCACCTTCGGTATATGGGGCCGGCGCCCTACTCAATGAGCCATAGGCGCCGCCCTCTTCTGCTATTTCTTTTCTTAGGGTTTCATAATTTTCTTTATAGAGGCCCTTCATGTCTTTTGGTAGGTATAGTCCTAGGTATTTAATTTTTCTTGAAGCTACTGTGAAGGGAATTACGTCCTTGATTAGCTTTTCATCTTGGCTGTTATTGGCATATAAAAAGGCTATTGATTTATAGACATTGATTTTATATCCTGAGAACCCACATTGCTGTATTTTTTTGTTCACTTTCAGGAGTCTTGTAGTTGAGTCTTTGGGGTTCTCTAAGTATAAGATCATATCATTAGTAAAGAGCGAGTTTCACCTCTTCTGCTCCCTTTTGGATGCCCTTTATTTTCTTCTCTTGCCTGAATGTATTGGCTAGAACTTCCAGCATTTTGCTGATAGTAGTGGCAATAGAGGACAACTTTGTCTGGTTCCAGTTCTAAGTGAAAAGCTTTCAGTTTTACTCTATTCTGTATAATATTAGCTGTGGGTTTGTCATAGATGGCTTTGATCAGATTATGAAATGTTCCACCTATGCCTGTATTCTTAACCGTTCTAATTAGAAAAAGATGCTGAATTTTATCACATGATTTTTCTGCTTCTATTGAGAGCATCATATGATCTTTGTTTTTGCTTCTATTGATATGGGTGGATTATGTTTATGGACTTGAGGATGTTAAACCAGTCTTGCATCCTTGGGATGAAACCTACTTGATCATGATGAATGATTTTTTTAATGTGTAGCTGTAATCTATTAACTAGGAATTTATTGAGAATTTTTGCATTTGTATTCATTAGTGAAATTCATCTGAAATTATCCTTTTTAATTAGTTTTGGTATCAGGGTGATGTTTGCTTTGTAGAATGTGTTGGGGAAGATTTCTTCCTTCTTAATTTTTGGGAATAATTTCTATAGTATGGGTATACGCTATTCTTTGAAGGTTTGATAGAATTCTTGTGTGAAGCCATCTGGACCAGGGAATTTTTTTGTTGGGAGATTTTTTTTTTTTTTAAATTGTTTCTGCAATCTCAGTTCTTGAAATTGGTCTATTTAAGAGACCTATTTCTTCTTGATTAAGTCAGGGAAGAGGATGTGATTCCAAGTATTGATCCATTTCCTCCACATTGTCACATTTCTGGAATAGAGTTTCTTGTAGTACTCAGAGATGATCTCTTGTATCTCTGTGGCAGCTGTTGTTATTTTCCTTTATTGTTTCTGATTGAGGTTACTAGAGATTTTACTTTTCTGTTTCTAGTTAATCTGGCCAAAGGTTTATCAGTTTTATTTAGTTTTTTGAAAAACCAACTTTTTGTTTTGTTAATTTTCTGAATGATTTTTTTGTTTTCAATTTCATTAATCTCTGATTTAATTTTGGTCATTTTTTTTTCTACTGGGTTTGGGATTAGATTGTTATTTTTCCAATTCCATAAGATGGTTTGTGAGTTTGTTGATGGATTCTCTTTCTGTTTTTTGAATGTAGGCATGTAAGCCTCTTAAGACTGCTTTTGCTGTATCCCATAGGTTTTGGTAACTTGTATCTTCATTGTTATTATGTTTGAGACATTTAATGATTTCCACTTTTATCTCTTCCTGAACCCAACAATAATTCATCATAAGGTTGTTTAACGTCCAAGTCTTTGTGTGAAGATGAACGTTTTTGTTGGAAGTGAGTTCTACCTTTATTGCCTGTGGTCTGAGAAAATACAAGTTATAATTTCTGTTCCTTTAATTTTTCTGAGGTTTTATTTGTATCTTAGGAAGTGGTCGATATTGGAGTATGTACCATAGGCTGATGAGAAAAATGTTATATTCCTTAGCTTTGGGATGGTGTGTTCTTTATATGTCTATTAATCTCTTTTGTTCTAGGGCCACATTTAAGTTCTTTGAATCTTTGTTCAGTTTCTTTAGAGAATCTGTCCAGTTCTGTCAGAGGGGCGTTAAAGTCCCCTGTTGTTATGGGGTTATGGAGTATCATATTGCTTAGACCCATCAAGGTCTATTTCATAAATCTGGGAGCTTTTAAGTTGGGTACATAACAATTTAAAATTTAAATGTCTTTTTGTTGTATTGTTCCCTTGACCAATATAAAGTGTCTATCTTTGTTTTTCTTAACTTTAGTTGCTTTAAATCTGCTTGTATCTGAAAATAAGATTGCAATCCCTCCTTTCTTCTGATTTCCATTTGCTTGAAATAGTGTTTTCCATGCCTTAACCATGAGTCTTGATTTTTTCCTTCAGGGCTAGATGTGGCTGTGCCTTTTTAAAAATCCAATTAGCCAGCCTGTGTCTCTTCAGTGGTGAATTTAGTCTATTGGCATTTATCGAGAGAATTGATAAGTGTAGTGGAATTCTGTTCATCTTATTTTGTCAGAGTTTGTTGTGTAGTTTTATTCTTTGCGCAATTGAAGAAGCTAATTTTTGGTCTTTGGCTTCTGGGTGTTTATGTTGCTGATGGTCCATTGTGATGATCAGTATTGAGAATAGGTCTAAGTATTTCCTGGAGAGCTGGTCTTATTGTGGCAAATTTCCTCAGTGCTTGTATATCTGAAAAAGATTTGATTTCTTTATCAATTTGGAAGCTTAGTATAGCAGAATACAGAATTCTGGGCTATAGATTGTTTTGTTTAGATTGTTGAAGGTAGATGACTATGCTTTTTGGTTTGGAATGTTTCAGTTCAAAAGTCTGCTGTCATCCTAAAGGCTCTGCCTCTGTAGGTCAGTTGGTGCTTACTCCTGGCTGCTTCCAGAGTTTTTTCTTTCATCTTAAGTTTGGACAGTTTCATTCAATGTGTCTTGGAGAGGCTCTGTTTGAGTTGAGATGACCTGGGGTATGATATCAATTTGAAAGGAGTGTGTCAGGATCTTTAGTAAAACTTGGAAAGTTTTCCTTCTTGATAGTCTCCAGTAGGGCTTCCATTCCTTTGGGACAATCTTCTTCCTCTTCAGGAATCTCTGTTATTTGTATATTTGAATGCTTCATGGAGTCACATAGTTCTATAAGCACCTGTTCTGGTTTCTCTCTCTTCTTTTCTGCTTCTTTAACTACCTGGGTTAACTCGAAAACTTTATCCTCTATCTCTGAAGTTCTTTCTTCTCCATGGTCTAACTTAGTTTTGATACTTTCTACTGCATCTTTACATTTCTTCATTGTCTCTTTCATTTTCTTAAGTTCTTCTATATCTTTTCTGTATTCTATATATCTCTTGTTCGACTTCTGATTCTCTCTTTCCATTTTCTCATCCATTCCTTTTATTGTCTTTTTCAACCATATTTTAAATTCCCTTTCTCTTAAGTCTATTAATTTTTCATAGGTGGAGTCTTCTGCAGTAGTTGCCTCATGGTCCTTTGGGGGAGTTCCTCTGTTTTGGTTTTTCCTGTTGTCTGAATTTTTCTGTTGGTTCCTCCTCATGTGTGCTTTCTTCTTGTTCATCTCCTTGTGTTCCTTTTTCCTTCTCACTGCTTCCTTTGCTTCAAATTACCTTGTCTCAGAGCTTAGGTCTTGAAGTGGCCTCAGCTTGGGGCAAAGCCAAATTCTTCCTCGTGGCCAAATAAACAGAAGTCCTTGCTCTTGATGACAACATGTTGCAATATGTCACTAGGACACCAAATGGCTCTTTGGTGTTTTTAGGAGAAAGAGCACAGCCAGCAACCTCTATGGTCCTTATTCCAAACTTCATTGCCTTTGGTGATTGCCTGATTGTTTCCTCAGCATTCAGACCCTGCCGGGTTGGGATCTAAAAGCTCACAAGAATCCTTTAGGGGCAGGTCTCATAGTGCCCCTTGACTCTAGTTCCCATGGGGTGTGGGAGTCCCTCAGCCTATCCCAAGAGTAGAGTTCTGATCCTGGCAGGCAGAATTAAGATGGATGTGCTTTAGGCCCCTGCTAAGACTTTTTCATGACCTTCCCACAATGGCAGCCCTCTGGCTGCCAAGACCTCAGTATGGCTGCCTCGCCAGCCACCAAACCTATGTCAATTCCACTCCAACCAGCATTCAAATCTGGTTGCTGTATCCTGTTTAAGTCCACTTATTCTTCCAAGCTTTCCACTTAATGTGTATCTTCCACCAACAACTGAAAACTCCAGAAAGGCTTCCTCCCATCTTGGACTTCTGTTGGGGACCAGTTGATCCCAGCTGATTGTAATCACTGTGTAATTCAGATTCAGGTGCAGATTTGCACCACTCAGGATCATACATTGTATCTAGCTTAACACCTCCTCACTGTCCTCCTTGAGCTATGACTCTGGGTAAGGTCCCTGTACCAGGTATGGCTGATTTCTCTCTTTTTCCCCAGTTGTTCTAGGAGAGCTCAGCTGAATGGTCCTCTTGTCTGCTGTCTTGGTCTGCCCCCTACAACACCCATTTATTATTTCCCTAAACTGTAGTTTAGAAGTCCAGTATGATACTGCTTGTTCTCTGCTCTGAGTCATACAAGGTTGAAATTAAGGCAATGGAGGGGCTACACTCTCATTTAAGTCTCAGTGTCCTTTTCTAAGCTCAGTGGTTACTAGCAGAATTGAGTTCCTTGCAGTTGTGGGACCAAGGTCCTGCTTTCCATCTGGTTGTCAAGAGGGGGCTGTTCTCAGCCCTTAAAGGCATCCTAGTTACCTGCCAATATGCACCCCCCCACACAGGGCAGATTGCTCCTATCAAAAAACATTTTCAATATAGATGAAAGAGCTTTGTATTGGAAGAAGATACCATCTAGGACTTTTATAGTTAGAGAGATGTCAATGCCTGGGTTCAAGGCCTCAAAGGACAGGTTGACTTTTTGTTAAAGGCTAATGAGTGCAGTTTCTGTGTTGAAGCCAGTGCTCATTCACCATTCTGAAAATCCCAGGGCTCTTAAGAATTATGCTAACTCTACTGTGCTTGTGCTCTGTGAAAGGAACAACAAAGTTAGGATGAAAGCACATCTGTTTACACCATAGTTTACTAAATATTTTAAACCCACGGTTGAGACCTATTCCTCAAAAAAAGTGCTTTTTAAAATATTATTGCTCATTGTGCTCAATGTGCCTAGTCACCCAAGAGCACTGATATACAAGGAGATCATGTTTTCATGCCTGACAACACAATATCCATTCTGCAGCCCATGAGTTAAGGACTCATTTTGATTTTCAAATCTTATTATAAGAAATACATTGTTTAAAAAGGCTATAGCTGCCACATGTAGTGATTCCTCTGGTGGATCTGGGAAAAGTATATTTTTTGAGACAGAGTCTCAAGCTGTCACCCTTGGTAGAGTGCCATGGCGTTACAGCTCACAGCAACCTCAAACTCTTGGGCTTAAGCAATTCTCTTGCATCAGCCTCCCGAGTAGCTGGTACTACAAGCGCCTGCCACAATGCCCAGCTATTTTTTTTTGTTATTGTTTTACCTGGCCTGGGCCGGGTTCAAACCTGCCAGCCTCAGTGTATGTGGCCGCTTCCCTATCTACTGAGCTACAGGCGGTTCCCGGATCTGGGAAAAGTATATTGAAAACCTTTTGAAAAGAATTCACTGTACTGGCTGCCATTAAGAACATTAGTGATTCGTGGGCAGAGGTCCAAATGTCAACATTAATAGGAGTTTGGAAGAAATTGACTCCAGTCCTCATGGATGACTTTGAGAAGTTCAAGACTTCATTAGAGGAAGTTACGTGAGATGTAGTGGGAATAGGAATAGTTATATGTGGAGCCTGAAGATGTGATTGAATTGCTTTAGTTTCATGATCAAATTTTAATGGTTAAGGAGCAACCAATTGAGTTTCTTTGATTAAGCAAAGATAATGGTCCCTTGAGATGGAAACTACTCCTGGTGTAGATGCTGTGAACACTGTTGAAATGGCATAGAAGGATTTAGGATATTTCGCAAACTTAGTTGACAAAGCAGGAGCAGGGCTTGAGAGGACTGACTCCAAATTTTTTGTTTTGTTTTGGAGACAGGGTCTTGGTCTGTTGCCCTGGCTAGAGTGCAGTGGCTTCATCATAGCTTACTGTAACCTGAAACTCTCAAGCTTAAGAGATCCTCCTGCTCAGTCTCCTGAGTAGCTGGTACTATAGGTAGGTGCCACCACACCTAGCTAATTTTTTATAAAGCCAAGGACTTGATATGTTGCCCAGGCTGGTCTTGAACTCTTGGCCTCAAGTGATCCTCCTGCCTTAGCCTCCAAAAGTGCTAGGATTATAGTATAGGCATGCATCACTGCACCTAGCCTGACTCCAATTTTGAAAGACATTCTACTATGGCTAAAGTGCTTCTTAACAGCATCGCATGTTATGGAGACATCTTTCACAAAAGGAAGACTCAATTAATGTGACGGACTTCATTGTTATCTTATTTGGAGCAGTTGCCACAGCCAGCCTTCAGCAACCACCACCCTGATCAGTCAGCAGCCAAGGCAAGACCCTCCACCAGGAAAAACTTCTGATTTGCTGAGGCTCAGATGATCATTAGCATTTTTTAGCAATGAAGTATTTTTTAATTTAGACATGCTATTGCACACTTTATAGTATAAACATAACTTATATATGCACTGGAAAGCAAAATTTGTGTGACTTGCTTAATTGTGATAATTGCTTTATTGTGTAATATTTACTTTACTGTGGTGGTCTGGAACATAACTCACAATATCTCCAAAGTATGCCTGTAAAGAAAGAGATAACAAGTTCCTATTCTCAAGGGACTTTACAATTCAGACAATTCTAGCTTATACTGGACCACTCCAAGCCCAAACAATGGGACTGTGGGATAAATCTTGTTTGGGTCTCCACAGTGACTTGCATGGATAAGGAGACCCAGCAGGTTCTCAGCAAATGCTTGCTGTGTTGTGGAATTAATGGTTATATTGTTCTTGCTTTTCTTGTAGGAAGCAGAGATCACTCATCAGAGGAAAGTAGAAGCTAAGAAAGAATTTGATGAATGGAAAGAAAAAGAGCAGAGCAAGCTTTACGGGGAAATAGAAAAGCTAAAAAAGTTATTTTGGGATGAATTTAAAAGTGTTGCCAACCAGAACTCTACACTAGAAGAGGTAGGAGGCATAAAAGGAGTTCAAAGGTCTTTTGCTGAAAATCTGCTTATTTGTTTTCAGAAGTCATTTCTTAGCTTTTACTAGGTTTATTTCGTCTGCTATTGGGGCTAATACCCTGAGAGGCCACCAGAAGCCAGTGACTGGGCTTGAGTCACTGCTCTGTCACATACTACTGGCTGTGTGACATTGGGTGAGTTAGTTAACCTCCCGGTGCCTCAGTTTCTTTTCTACCAGATAAGTTGCTCAAAGTGTTAGATTGACACAAATGTAGTATTTAATATTGTAGAAGAATATCCATAATATCATGTAGGAGGCATCTGTGAGAAATACTTTGGTGATAAGGGATTGGGGAAGGGACTTAACATCATTTAACATCATTGGTCTCTTGTTAAAGAGCACAACAGAAAAAGCACGAGAGAACGTACATCATTGGTTAGCAGTCTCCACATCTGTGGCGTAGGTGGCTACAGTAAAAGGTGGTGAAAGCAATAAGATCTTTGCTAGCAAGGGCCACAAGAAAAGAGGGACCTTCGTTTGCCCATTACAATTCATATAGCAAAGGGAACACTCTGCGAGGAAAGCGGGACCTTTGTTCACCACTTAACACAATTTACAATAGATGAGATGCAGAAAGTATAAGAGGTTTGAGATATAAGAAGTTTGAGATAAGAAGTAGAAAGTGTGTGGTCATGTGCAGGGGCTAGAGTTCCCATTGGTGTATATGTTGGAAATTGTAAAGAGTGTGGGAGAATGTAGACTAAAGACAGAGGAAGCAAAAGGCGGTGAAAGCAGTAAGATCTTCGAAGAAAAAAAAGATGGAAATAAGAATTGTGACAATTTTAGTTAGAAGAACAGTGGCATGATCGCCTAGTTAGTACACAAAAAGGGGGGAATATGTAGGAGGCACCCATGAGAAATATTTTGGAGATAAGGGATTCGGGAAGGGACTTAACATCGTTTAACCTTATTGGTCTCTCATGAAAGAGCATGAGGGAAAAAGCATGAGAGCACGAGAGAATGTACATCATTGGTTAGTGGTGTCCACGTTTGCAGCGTAGGCAGCCGTGGGATTACTTCTATAAATAGCGGGAGAAGTTAGCAGAGGCTCGTCCTTTGGCTCCACTTCTTGCTCAGAGGATGCCTGATCTGCGCTCCCCTGCTAAGACTGCTGCTGAGATGCTCACTCGTACTAAAATTGACTGTGACTTCTAAGGTGCTTCAGCACCTGAGACCTGAACGAGACCTACCCCGAGTAAGCTGGTGCTGCAGCCCATGTTCAGACAGTCAAGTGGGCTGGGGTGGAGACCTAGCATCCTGGCTTCGTCGAGGCCCTGGGTTGGGGCTGGAGACACGGCATTGCGGGCTCCGACAATATCACTCTATATATTATGCACATTTTTGCAAAGGGCTTTCATTACTAGACAAGAAATGGGGCAAAATTTAAATGAATGCATTCTTTTCTCTAAAAAATATTCTGAGTGCTGGCTACATGCTAGCATTTACTGTCCTGTATTTCTTATTTTATAGCCTTTGTGCCATGCATTTAATATACATTAACTTTTAATCCCCATAACAACCAAACATCCATGACATTCTCAAAATAGGCACATCATTCATTTATTAATTTCTTTCTTTCTTTTTTTTAAATGCTATTCTCATTTCTTCTTGACTTTCTTCTTCAGGTGAAGAAACTGAGGTCACATAACTTGTTCAAGATCTCTCAGCTTGTAAGATGGAGCTGGGATTTGAACTTAGCTCTTCAAACTCTAACGCCCCTCTTCTTCTACTGGATAGATGATGAAATTTGTGTAGAAAAATCTTATTACAGTTATCCCTGGGCTGTAATTTCCCATATAAACTCTGTGAGTAAACCCATTTAAAGGAAAAGTTTTGAGGAAATTTATTTCTAAAATGGACTTACCTCTCATCGGTTCTCCTTAATCTTGTTTTTGAAAATGAATTGACCCTCGTGCTTTCCCTGACGTGGTGCCAGTGGACCAGACATTAGATGCATTTCTGCCACTTTGAATATCTAGTTGTTCAGAAAAGGTTAAAGGGTTACTTTTGGTTAGGAAATTCTGAGTTTTGGTAACTGAGGACATAATCATTACCATCCATGTTTTCCTTTTTTTCACTTGGATTATATTCCTCTAAACTGGAACAGCCTGTCCTTTTTTTGGGGGGAGGGGGAAGGTCTTCCCGGTATAGGATTTTTTATGATGTACTTTTGTGTTTGTGGGTCTCATCCCTTCCCTGTCTTCTATCCATATTTTATTACTTTTATTAAAGTATAGAACCAAAGTGGATAGAAAATTCTCAGTGTAATTGGATCATTATTTTGTTAATTTATTTTTAACATTCTAGGGGGAAAATCAAGTAGGATTCCATTTAGAATGCTTATGAAAAACACTGTAAGGCAGTCCATTTTCAAAACACAAGAAAAGATTCTCCTCGATGTTAGGAGGGCCAATGAGAGGTAAATATATTTTGAAAATGTTTCTCCTCAAAATATTTCCCTTGGTACAGAAGTCTGAGAGCTTACTTTTGCTAAGTTACCTGACCAAAGAGAGAACTTTAGATTAGATATTGGGTAAATTAAGATACCAGAGAAGCCCCTGATTGAAAGGAAAATACCAGGAAGATTCATAATACCAAGAGAGTCAGCTCTGCGTTGTGTCATCAGCAGCAGTATGGAGATCAGAAGTGATGCCTCAGAAACCCAGAGTTGTGTATACATCTGATAAAGCATTCGGATCTCCGTAAATATTCAAGGAGTTTAGCGATGGTTGATGTTTGAGCCCAGTATTGCTTAAGCCATAGTTGGAAAGAGTTAGCAAGAATGACACCAAGTTAAACTTGCAGTACCTTAAAGCTTTTACAGGGCTTATGAGTTTTATACAGTAATCTAGATGAAAATATGTTACTTTTGTTGCTGTGACTATGATGTATTTTACAAAATAACCATAAGTGGTGGAAGGCATCCTCTCTTTGATTAATTTTCCTTGCCTTTTCCTTCTGGTCACATACTTGCTAGCTCAGGAATACCGTAGGTATTAGTGACTGGCGCTAAGCTGTGCAAACTTGGCCCTCCGGTGACTGCCAGGAATTTTTGTGGGAGAAGGGCAGGAGTCCTCAGAAAGTGGCCAGAGGTGTTTGAGATCCTCCCAGGCTCTCAGAGTCTGGTTCTCTTCAGGTAATTCCAGACTGGGGAAGAAATGCAGCAGCTATCTGCCAAGCTCTGTAAAGCATAGAATTTAAGTGAAATCGAAATTGCACTGTGTTTCCATGGAACTTGCTTTTCTCCTGAGCCCTCAAGAGAGCTCTTGTTAAGGGGCATACTGATGTGTGTGAATGTTTGTGGTTTAGGTATCTAGTGAGGATGACTTGGGGGTTAATGATTGGGGTAAGGTGTGCCCTTCTCATACTCTTCAGGTATATAAGATAACGTCACAGTTAGATCTTTATTGAAATAAAACTGTGCCCTTATCATTTCAGAAACTGCGGGCACTGCAGCCCCACACTGTGATGGAGTCCAACCTCGGGTCTCTGCGGGATGAGGAGCCAGAGGAGCGACTCCGGCAGTCACAGGAACTCCAGGCCCTGAGAGAGAAGATAGAAAGTCAGGTGAGCTGAAGCCCCAGGCCTTTCTTCCCAGAGCAAGCCAAGAGCCATGGTGTCTCCCACAAGTCCTCTCGCTTTTGCTGTAAGAATTTAGGGAAGTTGAAACCCATCACATTTCTGTATTTTCAGACCTTGTGCCAGTGCATGAAAGCACAGCATAGGGTTCTCTGGTGTGTGCAGGGTAAGATTTGCCTGGGGTCTTTTCCAAAAACATGTATGCTCTGTTTCTTTCGACATCTTTGTCCCCATTTTGCTTTTGACCTAGTCGACACCAACTCTTAGAAAGTGTTACAGTTTCCTGGATTTGAAGACATTTAGGATCTATTCAGTGGTTTGATGGTAAATGTTTAGCAATCAGCTTTCTGGGTGAAAGGCCCTTTGATTTGTAGCATTTGCCAATTTTTGTGGTATGAATACTCCCACCATGGCTTATTTAATGCTGTCAGTGAGAGGTCCCTGAATGGATTTGGGAAAATGTGTACGTGATTTTTGCTCACAGGCTGGTAGGAAGTGGCTCTGGCCACCACTGGGTGAATCTCACTACAGTCAAGTTATTACTATACGATGGTCTGTATCACTGACAGTTCCATGTCAGAGAAGGGCAATGGGCGGAGTCACTAAGTCATGTTGTGCTTCTGTTTCTGCTCTCCAAGATTGTTGAGAAAGAACTTAACATCTCTTGTCAGCAGTAAAGTATTTCCACTGATTGAATTTTCACAAATTTAACATTATAAAACAGCTATCTTTTTCTGTGAACTCTGTTAATATTCTTTGCCTATTTTTCTATTATTGATATTTTCCTTACTAACTTGTGAGTTTGTGTAATGTATGGAAATTAACTTAGCTCTTTGTTCTTCTAGTTGTGGCTGTTTTCCCCAGTTTTCTATTGGTTCCTCAACTTATTTTTATCATGGTTTGGCCATGCAAAAGTAAATAGTATTTATTTGGTCAAAATTATCAAATCATCAATCTTTTTCTTATGGTCTTCCCTGCTCTGAGATTCAAAAAGAAAATATTTCTGTATTTTCTTTTAGGAATTTTTATGGTCTTAATTTTTATCTTTAGTTCTTTGACCCACTTAGAATTTATTTTGGTTTAAGATACTAAATATGGATCCAAGTTCATATGTTTTTCCAGCTAGCAAGCCACTTGTTCAAACAACTTTAGTCAATGAGCCATCTCTCCCTATTTCCAGTGATTAAGTTTTCATTTTTTTTTTCATCTTTGTCAAGGCTTTCCAATTCTGTTCCATTTTTCTGTCTGCCTAATCACTTCTTAATTGTGCATTTTTATAATTTTTTTGTGGTCTCCCTTATTCTTTGGTTCTCTTTGCCGTGACCCCCTTAGGTCCTCCAAGGAGCATAGAGTAAGACTCTGTCACCTATTAAGACGGAGTTAAGTACAGTGGCATCATCGTAGCTCAGTGGAACTTCAAACTCCTGAGCTCAAGAAATCCTCCTGCCTCAGTGTCTCAAGTAGCTGGGACTATAGGCAAATACCACGATAGCTGGCTGGTTTTTCTATTTTTGGGGGGGACAGGGTCTCCTTTCTTAGGTTGGTCTTGAACTGCTGAGTTCAAGTGACCCTTCTGTCTTGGCCTCTCAGAGTGTGAGGATTTCAGGTTTGAGCCACCGGCTTATGTTCTTAATACCTAGAGAGGCCCATTTGATAAGCTTTTCATCTTTTTCAGAAAATTGAGTGGAAGAGAAAAATGAAGGAACTGCATGAAGAGCATGTGGCTGAGAAGAGAGAGGTAGCTCTTGTTGGGTTATCTGGGGGAATCTTTGTTTCCCGTGACCTCCTTTCCTAATTCAGCAACCTTCTCTCTCTCCATCAGCAGGTATTTTGTGGCTGATGTAGTTCTCGGGTGCTGACTCTCATCAGTGCACAGAAGGGGTCAGCTGCCTGGTCAGTGTCTACCCCGGCCAGGAGCAGCGGCCTCCAGGCCTTCTCTTCTGAACCAAACACATTCTTTATTCTGTGGTCCTCTTTGCAGTGACCCTTTTAGGCCCTCCAAGAACGGTTGTTCTGGAAGGCTCAGATGGATCACCTGGTCATTTTGTGTTTGGACTTTTTTTTGAAATTGCTTCACTCTAGGAGGGAACTAGGTGGCTGTGGACCTCAGTGATAGTTCATGGGCAGTCCAGATGGAAGAACTCGGATACTGAGACCAGTGAACATGGAGCAGTAGGCCTCAGGGCAGTGATAACAGCTTGTGTAAAGATGTCCTGTGGAGGAGGCAAGTCGAGGAGGAAGTTGGTTAACAAGCATCCCAGATCCTGCCTGCAGGAAGCTCAGGAGTTGAAAAGGCTGAGATCAGAGTCTGGCTCCCACTCCAGTATAGGGAAGCACCATAATTCACATGGGATGGTTTTATTTTATTTGAAACACTTTAAAATGAGAAATGCATTCAAAATTGCCCCCACTGCAGGGAAAATACACTAAACTACACTGAGTAAAAGTCCTACACCTACTCATTCATGTCTATCTATCCCCAACACCCACCCACAAGTGATGACTTTTATTGCTTTTTGTGCATTCTTCTAGGATTTATGCAAATATTAATAGATTGTCTCAATTTGTCTCTACTCTTACATCAGAAGTAGCATGTTAATGCATTTTTTTCACTTCTTGTTTTTCCTTAACAGCATACATTTGATGGTTTTTGAATGGTCTCAGTGTACTTGACAGTCCCTCAATGGGTGGCCACCTCTGACAGCACTTTCTGTCCTGCCTTCCATTCTCACTTCTTCTCAGGCATAGCTCATAAATGTTTCCAAACTGAGAGGCAGTTGGTCTTGTTGAAAAGCCACCTGTCCAAGTCTAGAAATATACCTGCTTCCGGTGGAACCCTCACCTAGCATTTGCTGGCCCTGCAAACTCTGGGCACTCAGAGGTCCCTGCAGACGTTTGACTGACTGACCCTCCTGTGTCCACCAGCTGCAGGAGGAGAATGTGAGACTCCAGGCCTCCCTGTCTCAGGATCAGAGGAAGGCAGCTGCCCAGGCCCAGCATCAAATTAGTGCCCTCCGCACCCGGCTGCAGGAACAAGCCAGGCTCATCGCCTCACAGGAGGAGACGGTAGGTCGGATCCTCCTTTTAGCCAGGCCTTGGTGTACCTAGACCTCTTCCCTGCAAGCATCTCCGTGGATTCTTCTGGGCTCCTTGGTGCTAGTCTTGCTACTTAAGCTCCTTAAAGACAGACAAGTGCCCTAAAGGGGCACAAAGCCATGAGGGTGCCGCTGCCTCTTTCCAGGCTAACGATGTGCCATCTTCCTTAGGGATCACTGGCAGATGGGGTCATGTTAACAGCAGAAACCATATAAAATGCCCAATACCTCATTCATTCTTTGTTTATTACTTCATTTAAGCTTCACTGCTGCCCTTCAAGGTAGGCATCCCCTTCTCATTTGACGGAGATGAAACCTGCTGGAGAAGTCAAGTGCTTCGCTTATCTACATGGGGTACTCTGTAAGCCACGGGGGTGAGATTCAGCACTAAACTAGGGAGGTGGGACGCAGAGCTTGTGTTCTTTATGCTGTGTTCTCAGCCATCATTTCTTAACCAGTGCCCTTTCCATAAATGAGTAGCCCTTGCTGAGGTTGCCAGATAAACCAAAGGGATGAAAAGGCACTTGCTGGGCACCTCGCTTCTATCCGGCCCCTGTGACTCATCACCTATTGCTGATAATTCTCTGCTCTTCCCAGGCTCAGCTGTTCCTCCTGGGCCCCGGGACTGTGGGAAAGCTGTATCTTTCCCCTCTAGGGCCCTCCTATGGCCTCAGGTCCTTGTCATGGTTCTGCCCCCACCCCTGTTATGGACCAGTCTGCCAGCCTGCACACAGCTAACTGGGCCGAGCATCCACCATCATGCTGCCGTCCTCGCTTCCTGTTCCCACACCCCTGCTATCTGTGTTTTTCTGCACTTCCAGCGGCGGGCTGTTGTATCTATCTCTTTTCACTGTCTTCTCCCTTTCCCCCATGTTGTCATAGCTCTTCACTGCTGCGGCCACCTCAAGTCCTAGTAGAGGTTTACTCCTTGTTCTCCAGAACTCTGGTTTGCAAAGGATTCAGTCAGGAACCCATCTGCTAAAGATAATAGCATAGATTAATAGAGGTGAGAGTTGCTGGCCTTGGTTAGTAGCAAAACTATGCCATTGGGAATCCAGACTGCTTTTCTTTTTGCCATCTTGAGTGTGATGACTTTTGCTCCCTGCTTGACTCACAACAGTTGTGAGCTGCCTGCCGTGGCCTCAACTGTCTAACCATATATGGCAGAAGCAGTTGGTAAAAAGACTTCTGCTTATTATATTGTTGGTCAGAACTGTCCTATGCGCAACTGCAGCTGCAAGGAAGCGAATACTTAGTTTTACAGTCTCAGTTGTAGAGCTGGGCAAAGGAGGAGACAATTGGGGATGGATACTGGGTGAGACATGGGTTACTATGTACTGCCGCAGGGAATGAAAAGCAACTCAGGCTTACGCAGCAGAGGGAGTTTATCATGAAAGTAGACAGAGCATCTCACAGTGCTCAAGGCTGGAGGAATAAATTGGAATCAGAGACATGAATGTGGTCTGGAGTTTTCCTCTTGTGTGTCTCTGTCCTTTTTCTATAATTGCTTCAGTTTTTGCTTTTACTCTTGAAGATCAGCTTTTGTTTCTTATCTGTTCCATGTGGCCCTACAAACAAATCAAGAAATAAACAGATAAACTAAGAAAACCAAAAACAGTTGACTGCAAGACTGGTTGGTTTTGATAAACAAATAAACTAAGAAAACTTAAAACAGCTGGCTGCTCTTGACTTGACTTATGACTGGTCCAGAACTCTCTGCCCAAACCCCGATGGTATCTGTGGTTGTGGTGTGAGGTCACATCGCTCACATGTGGCTGCCCCACCTGCAACCATGTGGAGGGAGGGAAAGAGGGGTTGAACAGACAGTGCATATCACGCCTCACTCCTCATGAGATGTCCACATAGGGGGAGACAAGCCTCTATCTTACCCTGGATGTTTTTCATGAATTATACCAATAGTACTGACTGTGCCTGTGTTACTCTGCTTCTGTGGGGCTCTTGCCCCTGATCCATGATCTCTCTTTGTAGGGGGGACATTCTTACCTCCCCATCTCAGGAAAATAGAATGTGCTGCTGACACTCTCACATGTGGACCCGGGAGAGGTGTTGGGGGGCTGAGGCAGTGCATTTGAGCTCCTTCCCATTCCCAGGGGTTGGCATGGAAACAGTGTCTGTCCCTTAATCACTCTGCTAGGCAGGCACTGCTCGGAGCAGCGTTCCCACAATGTTCCCTGCTGGTTGTAACCTGCTCTGTTCACCTCTTTGCAGATCCAGACCTTGTCCCTCAGGAGGGTGGAGAGTAAGTCTGCATGGAGTGGTTTGTATTGGTCTCGGCTATTGTCTTGGGCTTTCCCCCCATAATCAGTTTATAGGTAGAGGGTTGGTGACAGCAGCTCATGGGACATGTGGGGTTGGGCTGTCCAGCTGGGTGAGGGAGGAAGATACCAGGACTGACAGGACTGTCTGCCTGGCCTGTTTTTCTTTGCAGAGGGATGGAGCGTTAGGGAGGGGTGAGGATCTGGGGTGGTGGTGATTGATGGGTGGGGTGGAGTTCATGAGCAGACTTCTAGGTCACCGTGCCTGTGGCAAGGCCTCAGCATTGCCCGTATCCTTCCCCTTCTTCCCAGCATGTTGGAAGTTGATTCTAAACCCTTGTGGATGTGGCCTGTTAGGCACACACACTGTCCTCTCGGGGACTCTGGTGTGGAGGTATGTGTGCGTGTAGCTGTGTGTAATGCAGTGTGGGTGCTGACGTCTAAAGGGAGACAGAAGCCCACAGGGACTGCTGCTGCTGCGAGGGCCCTGGCCCACGCCTGGGAAGCCTGGCCCTTCACACTCCATTCCCAGCTCCCCTGTCCTACACCTTCAGCTCCCTTTCATGTAAACTCACATCTCCTCCCATGCCCTACCTTGGGACTAGCCATATCTTTCCCAACTTTGCAGCCAGTTCAGAGAGGCGCTACTCCCATGGCCCTGAGCTTTCTGAAGTCTGGCAGTGGAATGGTACGTTAGTAGCAGCTGTGGGCTATGCCCTTGGCCAAGTGCTTCAGTATCATTGACTCCGTGAGTGATTTGGGGTGGGTATGATTGTCCTCTTTTCTTAGATGAGGAAACTGAGGCCTAGAGAGGTTCAAGGACTTGCCATCTCATGCACAGCTAGTGAGGGTTAGAGCTGGCATGTGAACTCTGATCTTTGTCTCCAGTGTCTGTGGATGAGACCATGGCTCCATCCTGCCTTCTCCAGTAAACATGAACTGACGGAAGGGCTTGCTCTTTCTGGCTGATACTCTGCTAGGGTCCAGCACTTTTCTCAAAGTTGGGGATGAGATCCAGGGCACTGGAGCCACTGACTGTTCTTGTTTCCTTCAGGGGTCTGTGAAGCACCAAAGGCTATAGACACAGAGGAGGATTCTCCTGAAGGTGGGCCTTGTTTTATTTCTGGGTATTCAACACAGAAAAAAAAATTGGCTGCCCTCTTCATTATTTAATTTGTCTCTACTTGACTATATAAATATACCTGAAGCTGGGGTGCTGGGGACTAAGACCATGAAAGAACATTTTTTTTTTTTTCAGTTTTTGGCTGGGGCTGGGTTTGAACCCGCCACCTCTGGCATATGGGGCCGGCGCCCTACTCACTGAGCCACAGGCACCACCCGAAAGAACATTTCTTAAGCACCTTCCATGTGCCAGGTACTAATATGCAATCTGCTGGTTCAGTGATGGGGAAACTTAGGCTCCAAGAGGGTCAGTAACTTGCCCAGAGTCACAAAACTAGCTGGTAACTTAGCCAGGATTTGGAGGGATGTCTGATTCACAGCCCAGCCCACTGCCTCTCACCTGGTACTCTCCGGAGTCGTGGAAGAGAACTCACTGAGTTGGCTTAAAAATGGCATTTGCTATTTTTTTTTTTTTTTTGAGGCAGAGTGTCACTCTGTTGCCTAGGCTAGAGTGCTATGGCATCAGCCTACCTGACAGAAACCTCAGACTCCTGGGTTCAAGAGATCCTCCTGCCTCAGCCTTCCAGGCAGCTGGGACTATAGGCACCTGCCACAATGCCTTGCTGATTTTTCTTTTTTTTTTGGTAGAGATGGGGTCTCGCTCTTGCTCAGGCATGTCTCTAACTCCTGAGCTCAAGGAATCCTCCTGCCTCAGCCTCCCAGAGTGTTAGGATTATAGGCGTGAGCCTCTGTGTCTGCCCTGGCCTTTGCTGTTTTATCCGGTAGTGTGAATGTGCTGCAGACAGATCCCACAGGCCAGCTAAGGTGCAGGAACCTACCTTGGCTCACTTGTCAGAGTACCAGGTGCTGGCCGTTTTATTCATTCTACTCAGTGACTGATTCTGATTTGCAGAGCTCTCAACCTTGTAGCCAATGGATACAAAAGAAAAGTGTAAGAAATAAATATACTCACTGATTGCAAGGATCTCCCAGGATAGTCAGGGAGGAGAAGCGCCCAGGAAAGATAGAGTGCTCACTGGGCAACATCCTGCCCAGACCCTGCCTGCCTGAGCAAGGCTGTGAGAGGATGATGCCAACATTACTCAAAAGACACACCCAGGAAAGGGTTTAACTCGTGTCATTGAAGAGCTCATCATAGGGTATTTTATTTTTTGTTATAATGTTTTTCTTTATGTCTGAGATGGTCATTTAATATGTGGACCTGGCCAAAAAAAAAAAAAAAAAAAAAAGAAAGAAAGAAAGAAAGAAAAAGAAACAGTGTAAAGGGTATACAGCAAGAAGTAGGGCTCCCTCCTGCCAGCTACCCAGTTTCCTCTCCCGAAGTTCCACTCTTAATGGTCCCTCATGCATCCTTCCAGAGACTCTCTGTGCAAATACAATCACATAAGTATACCCATTATTCTCCTTTTTCCCTGAATGGGAACACACTATGCACCTTGTTTTGTAGTTAGCTAAACTGTTAACAACTTACTTGGGAAATCACTTCATATCACTTTCTATAGAGCTGCTTCATTATCTTGGAGGTCTAGACTAGTAGGGGACGAGAATGCTGCAGGTGAGTGAAGGGTCCAAGGCAATGATATCCAGGAGCTGAAACACTCCAGCTTCTAATCCAAGGATGGACACTCAGAAGGGGTCGGTGGCCCTCGGCTCACAGGCCAGAGAGCAGGATCCCTGGCAGCACGACATCTTGGCAGGGGCAGTGGGGCTCTAGGAATGGAGGTCTCAGGTGTCCAGGCTGAGCCCGGAGGTGTCTTGTGCTGCAGAGCTGGAGGACTCCCGAGATGAGCAGCAGGAGGTGCTGGCAGCCCTGAGGAGTGACCCTACCTTGCTGAAGCAATTCAAGCCCATCCTGGAGGACACCCTGGAAGAGAAGCTGCAAAGCCTGGGGATAAAGAAAGTAAGTTCCATACCTACAATTTGGACACAAGTTGTCCAACTGAGAAATGATCAGTTGTTGGTTACATTGTAAACTCATTCATCTCATTTGTTCCCACCTGGGCTCTTTTGGTGTCTGTGAAGGGAAACCCACATATCTTTCCCCTCATCTCCAGCAGCAGTGCGGTCTCTTCTCTGTTTCTTCCAGTGGCTTCCTGAGATTGGCCCTATGTGGCTGGTGATGCCACCCGATCATCACCCCTGGTGATGCCACAAACTCTTTGTGCACTCATTGGCTGCTTCCTTCTGTGTCTCTAAATTTTCTGCCAGAGGGAATTTAATTGGCTCAGTTTGGCCTATGGACAGTCCCTACTGGGAAAGTGTTCATCTCCAAGTTTATCATCTGTGGCACACGTGGCTATGCCCACTAAGAAGTTGGCCCTGGTGGGCATGCTCAGGAAGCTATCTCTGGCACCAGTTAGTATTTGAATGCCATTGTGTTTAACTGGAGCATGCACATTATCATTACAGACACCAAATAAATCTGTTATTAAATAAAAACACACCTTGTTATTAAAGTAGCCTAGCACCCCATCACTGAAAATATTTGTATAGAGTAAGTTAGGAAAATAATAGACACCTAGGCTTAATTTAGTAAGGATGCTCACTAATCTTGGACCATTTTCAACTACTGCTTAATCTTACTTTGGCCCTGTGTTCACACTTGAGTAGCACACTTCTTTCTAACCTTGCATGAATCCTATCTTAGATTCACGCTCCCAGGGCCTCCCCTGGGCTCTGGTGGATGCCAAAAGCCCAAGCAACTTCCAGTACATTTTGGAAGGGTACATGGTTCTTGTTTACTGCAAGAAAACATTGTTTTTCAAACATTGTTAGCCCTAGACAATGTGTCTGGCATAATGATAGTGCTTGTGGAACAAAAATGAGCTATCCATGGTCTCTCATCCTAGGGTTCAGTCAGCTGGGACATCTGAGGCATGTTCCATCTAATCCTAATGCTGTGATGAGGATAGAATTGTGATGCAGTCCTCTGTGTTACCCTCTATGTACATTTCGAGGGGGTCCCAAACCCCGAATCATTGCGTTTTTGGCTATTTGTGAAGCTGCTCTACCCTACTCTGATCCTTATTTCATGCTCCCACCACCCCTGCACTCCTGCAAGAAAAGCACCAGGTGCTGATCACGGACTCCCAGGTTGGCAGTGGCAGGGGTGAGAGGCTTAGGGAAGGAGAAGGAGGATAGCCTCTGTCTGTGAAGGTGAACTTCTGTCTCCTCTAGGGTGCAAAGGGAATCTCGGTTCAGACTCTCAGACACCTGGAGTCCCTGCTGAGAGCCCAGCGGGAGCAGAAGGCCCGAAGTTTTTCCGAATTTCTGAGTCTGAGGGAAAAACTCCTTCAGGAAACCACCAGCAGATTGAAGAAGAAACAGGAGAATAGGACTGCAGTGTCCCAGCAAGACAGCCAGTCTTTAGGTACGCTGGGGAGAGGCTTGTTCAGGGGTTGTGACCTGGAAGGGTCCTGTTCTTGCTAAGGCTTGTGTCCACCCCAGGAAAGTATGACTCCTGCCGCCATCAGGGTTATTGCTCTGAAGGGCTGAGCTGGTGGGTTCCTCACAGGTGACTGAGCCCACATGTCTTCTACTGGGGAAACGGAGTCCAGGGTAGGGGTGGTGGTACTTGTCCAGTGTTATCAGGAAGCTGGCAGAGAGCCAGAGCTAGAGCTTGTGGTCAGCCTGCATTGTCCCTTTTGAGATGTGCTGCCTCCCCTAGCAGCTTCGTCCAGCTGACAGCAGCCTATTTTGTTATGTCTGCACACAGCAGGCCTGGGAGACAGACCAAAGGCCTGGGAGCCTTGAGGCTGCAGGCAGAGGCAATAGCAATCCAAAGAAAATTTCCTGAGAGCTCAGATATCTCCTGCCCTGAGCAGTGGGAGGCCATGAGAGTCAGGGCCAGTTTTGCACATGGACAAATCTACAGAGCCGAGGCTTGGCTACCTGGGCCAGGTTAAAGCCACTGCTTTGCGCTTTGTCCCTCCCTCTGAGGTCATGACAAGGGAAGGCCTGTAGTTCTGGTGTAGGACTAAATTCCATGGGCAAAGACCCTTGAGTCTTTATCCGCAAAGACCTTATGGAGCAAAGGAATTTGTATTTCTAGGTTGGAGAGCCCTCCATTTCTAGAATATTCCCAGTTCTACTGTGCTGCTGTGATTGGAGGCCCCAGGCAGAGGGCCTGGGTCAGCTCATGCAGGGTGCTTCCCTGTTCCTTCCACATCTTCTCCTCTGTCAGGCACGTGTGGCCAGCAGGAGACGAAATCAACATCTCCTCACACCCAGCAGACCCAGTCTGAGTTCTTCACGCAAAGAAATTTTGCAAAGAGTGGTCCACGTGTCTCTGGGAATATGACAGATGATTTTAGTTGCTATACATGTACCACTCATTTTAAAATTTAATCTTTATTTTTCTTCATGTGAATTAGAAGAAAATATTGCTAACATAGTAATCCTATCAGTTCATGAGCATTGTTACTTATGCAAGTATAAAGCGGGTATTTTAAGTTTAAAGGTGCTGTCGTTTTGTATAAAATGTTCAATAGATAGCAGAACGGCTGGTATGAGAATATGATAAAAATTCTGTTGATGACCTCGGAAACTGTCCTATTTAGTTTAAACTTCTGTATCTAATTGCCTACCTTGCCACAGGCTGGGTTTGGGAGGAGAGTGCAATCTCAATGGCTCATGCAGTCCTGCAGCGACCTCTGGTGGCAGCATAGCTTTCTGCAGGGCCCTCTACACTGGTGGGGGCAGTGTGGGTGAGTGGTGAGGGAGGTGGCCTTTACTGTGTGGGGGGTGAGCTGAGACCTTATTCAGATCTGCTGACTACTTCTGGTCTTCTGGAATAACAACATGACCCTGGAACACCTGGCTGCTCACCTGGTAAAAGCATGGAGCCATCTGGCCAGCAGTGGAACCCCTGGGGTGGGGTCAACTTTTCAATGAATGGAGTGACTTGTCCATTTTCAGCGTGTTAAATGCTCTTTCAACTTCTTTTCAGGCTTGAGGGCCCAGCCTGGGTATACTCTGAAAGTCATTCCTTTTTGTGTTTCTAGTCAAAAGCCAGTGGAGCACACTGGTCACCAGAGAGGCTCAGCCAAAGAGCAGAACCCTGCAGGTGGCATTGCCAACCAAACCAGCAGAGCCACCCATACCAACTCTTCAGAGCCGTGGTAGCCGTGGCAGCCGTGGCCCTGGCCTGACCCAGGTGTCCACCCCGACCCCACGCCCCAGAGTGCATGGACCCTCCAACGCTTCTGCTTCCCCAGGGCCTGGGCGGAGGTGAGCCCCAGACTCTGCCCTCTCACTGGGCCAATGGGGGTGCCTCCTGGCCTCAGACCCCAGACCCATGCACACAGGTGAGGGGCAGAGAGACATGAACAGGAGGTATCTCAGGTGGGGTCCAACCTGAGCTCCAAAGAAGAGCCTGGGGATCCTTTGCTCTGAGCTCACCTTACCTGGCTCTGGCCCCAAGCCCAGTTGCTACCTTGGCATACTGGGTTCTTGGGCAGGCAGGCCTACCTGTCTTTGAGTCCCATCTTCTGAGGGAGAGACTGCTGTGGCTGCCACACTCCTGGATGATTCCTGGCTGTCTGGGCCTGAGGGAGGGAGCAGGGCTGGCTCTGGGCAAACTGAACAAGCTCACAATCTGGTGACTTTGGCTTCTGAAGTTTTCTCCCAGCCTGCACATCACTCATTTATTCTTCTCCGTGCAGCAGCACATCCCCGTTCAGCTCTGAAGACTCGGAGGGAGGCTCCGTGCAGCACATGGCTCGTCAGCCCCTACAGGTTCCTTCCAGAGTGGTGGCCCCGCCGGAGGATGACTGGGCCTGGTCTGACACGGAGACCTCAGAGAACGCCCCGCCCCCTGACCAGGGCTCAGGCGGGTTGGCTTCTTCCAGTGAGTGGGCTGAGACTGCTGGGGTGTCTCTCTCCCCTAGATTTCTCTAGGCCCTAAAAACATCCTTCTTCTTCTTCTTCTTCTTTTTTTTTTTTTGAGACAGAGTGCTGTGGTGTTATAGCTCACAGCAACCTCAAACTCTTGGACTTAAGTGATTTTCTTGCTTCAGCCTCCCAGTAGCTGGGACTACAGATGCCCGCCACAATGCCTGGCTGTTTTTTTTCTGTTGTTTTTTTGGCAGGCCCAGGCTGGGCTGGATTTGAATCCACCAGCCTGGTGTCCCAGCTGCTGAGCCACAGGTGCTGAGCCAACATCCTTCATTCTTTTGGGGCTTTCTGACTTGGTATCTCTTTATTCAACTTGGAGAGGATGGTCCTCCTTCCCCTCAGATAAGTTTTTCTGGGATAACAGGATAGTAAGAGAAATCTGGAGTCTAGCAAGGTTTATTTTGGCCCTTGTCTTGCATAGAATTGTTTAGCTGTTAGAGACGGAGGTTGGGGGGCACTCATTCCAGATTCCCTCCAGGTGAGAATAATACTGTGGTCGATCATGTGGAGATGCCTCACTCTAATTAGTGACAGGGCCCAGGGAAATGGGGCCCTCCAGCCTCCCCAAATCCAGATCTAGACTTTTTTGTGTACAGGGATAGGTGGCCAAAACAGACCTTGGGTGGGAAGGATCTTTTTTTTCCTACTTTTTAAAAAATTTTGGATTAATACAAGGGTACAAACGATTAGGTTACAATGTTTGCATTTGTTAGGTGAAGTCCCTGTTGTAATTGTGTCCTGCACCCAGTAGGTGTGCCATATACCCTTACATTGTGCCCGTCAGGTGGGAGCACACAATCCCCCTTCCCCTCCCCTTCATGTTTTCCTCCCCTCCCCCCAACTTGAATTGAGTTGAGTTTTTCTCTTGTGTGGGCATGTATTAGTTTGTCAACTGGCTTCATATGAGTATTGAGTACATTGCATATTTGCTCTTCTATTGTTATGATACTTGCTTAAGAAGAATGTGTTTCAACTCCATCCAGATTAATACAAAAGTTGTAAAGTCTCTATCTTTTTATGGCTGAATAATATTCCATGGTATACATATACCACAGTTTATTAATCCATTCATGGGTTGATGGGCACTTAGGTTGTTTCCACATCTTGGTGATTGTAAATTGAACTGGGATAAACAATCTAGTGCAGATGTCCCTCTGATAAAATGACTTTTTTTCTTCTGGGTAGATGCCTAATAATGGGATTGTGGGATCAAATGGAAGGTCTGTTTTGAGTTTTTTGAGCAGTCTTCATACTTCTTTCCAGAAAGGCTGTATTAGCTTGCAGTCGGTGGGTAGGAACTTAAACAGGCAGCAGTGGGGACCATTTGGGCCAGGCCCCAAAACCTGGTACAGGAAGAGGTCGGGAAAAGTGCCAGCGTTGCCTCTTTAGCACAGTGACCCTCCTTCAGGTGAGCCCCAGCCAGATCTGTGGGGCAGTATTGACACCATGCCAGGCAAGGGTGATAGGGTGGTGAGATTTGGGGACTGGGAGTTAGGAGTCTTTGGGAACATTTCTGGCTCTGTCATATGCTTGTCTTTGTATTAGGGATTTGGTTCTTTTATTGTAAAATGAGGTATTTGGGTAATATGATTAACGAGAGGGTGAGGAGCACAGTGCCTGGTACGTAGTAGGTGCTCCACAAACATTTATTGAATGAACCAGTGAGCCCAGGGCTACTGTAACTCCAAAAGTCTACTCAGGCCCCAGGCTGCTGCTCAGGTCCCAGGCCCCAGGTTCAAATCCCAGAAGGCTGTAGTGTAGTTTTTCCCTTGCTTCTTGGTCATGCCTGAGGTCCAGACCTCACCATGGCTTCCCACCTGCAGCCCTCCTGTCCTGGTTTACCTTTGTGACATTTCTTCTGGTCTCTGTGATGGTGAAGAAGGGTGTAGCTGCATGTTAGTGATACAGTTAATGCTCCACACTGACCAGGGTTCTGCCTCAGCCTCTGTCCCCCGCCG
Source organism: Perodicticus potto (assembly GCA_963574655.1). Lineage (NCBI taxonomy): Eukaryota > Metazoa > Chordata > Mammalia > Primates > Lorisidae > Perodicticus > Perodicticus potto. The sequence continues at coordinate 28,983 of CAUYRH010003144.1, forward strand.
TGTTGAGGGTGCACTGTTACTTGTGCAGACTATTCTGGACCTCCTTTAACAGAACACCCATTGCACAGTCCTCTCTTTCGTGGCCGCTCTTCTTTGTGGTTGCCAGCCTTCTCTCTCCTGATCCTTCTGCACGTTCCCTCTGTCCACACTGGAGCCTGGACCTGATCCACAGGTCCTTGTATTAGGGTTTTGGTTCTTTTATTGTAAAATGAGGTATTTGGGTAATATGATTAATGAGAGGGTGAGGAGCACAGTGCCTGGTACGTAGTAGGCTTTTCTTATGGACATAGCCACTTGTTCCCCTCCAGGAACACTGGTGCAGTCGATGGTCAAAAACTTGGAGAAGCAACTTGAAGCCCCAGCAAAGAAGCCTGCAGGAGGGGTCAGTCTGTTTTTAATGCCCAATGCCAGGCCACAAAAGGCTGCCACGCTAGGAAAGAAGCCTCAGGTAGGATGTAGGTCACTTGGAGGTTCCCTGTAATTTCTTACAGAGCTAGCTCTGAGTTTGGGGGGCCTGGGTTGAGGATCATGGGGAGAGGGGTCCAGCAGTTGTCATCCTTGGCCCTGGTGGGACACTGCAAGTGACCTCATTGTCTGCCTCTGCCCCTGTGTACGTGGAGACATGGCCAGTTTGGGATACTTGTTGTGTCCATGTCGACAGTAAAAAGACTTTGGTTCATTATACAAGCAACTGCTCGGTAAGTTCAGTTCTTCCCATGTCCTGCCTGTGAGAGAGCCTCGGGATGACTCTGTCTGGCTCCCTGCAGAGCTGCTTTCTTCCACCTCTGCTACTGCTGGGTCATGTGTGGAGCAGACTCCCCATGGTGGGGATTGGAGTGACCCCACATGGCATATCAGAGTTGGTAACATGGGAATATTTAGACACCTTTGTTCTAAAAATTCAAGGCCATGTCTTCATCACTAATAATGTCTTCATGGCTTCACTCTAGGCTATTGCAGCCATCAGATCCTCAGGCTTAGAGCTCGGCTGTTGGGCCTGCCCCACCACCAGCAGCCCCTCCGCACGGTCCTTCTCCTGCTCCCCAGAAGGATCTGCATGCATGCTCTTGTTATTTTCTTAGGCAGAAAACTTTTGAGATCTCTTTACATTCCTTTCTCTCCTTTCTCAATCCAAAAGGTGCATCTTGGAGTGATCATTGCTATTGCCCTAAAATTCAGAAGTAGAGGCCAGCTGTTCCTGGGTTTTGGTAGCATTTCCCTCCCTTTTCCTATAGCGTGTGTTAGGTTTATCATGCATGTCAGATATATTTGTGAGTAATGGGTACAAATGATTAGAAAACACACCTGTCCCCTCCCCAAAGTGTGAAAGACCACCAACAGCCTGCACAGATGGAGCTGCTGCTCAGAGCAAGCTCGCTGCCATGCCCTGTGTGGTTTCTAACCTGCCTCTGTTCTGGGAGAAAGTGCCCAGAATGGCTTAAAAGCCCAGGTGGCCAGTAGGAGCACTGGGAGCTCCAGGGAAGGAGGCCTGAGCTGCTATACAGGTGTCTGTAGTCTGGTGTGTCCTGGGCCCCTGACCGACCAGTCCTCTTCCAAGCTGAGGGATTCCTGAGGTTCGTGGGGTCCCCTCAGGCTCCCCCTGTCAGAGCATTTATCGGGCCTGGAAGAGCCAGTCTGGGGGCAGTGGGTACTATAGCTCATGGTGTGTTGAGCTGGAGAACTTGGAAGGGTCAAGGATGTGAAAAGTTATAATTTGCCCAAAATTTAAATGAAAACAAGACCAACCTGGTCTGCACAGAGACCTTTCCAAGGCACTTTCCTTGATTTGCTTAGTAGAATTTCCGGGATATTTGACATCACTCTGACCCCAGCTCTCTGAAGGAGTTTGCAGAAGGAGGAGACTTGGCAGGAGGGAAGGCAGGAGAAGCAGTGTCTCCCTGTTGCTGTCTTCCAAATCTGCATCTGTCTCACTTCCATCCTGCACTGTGCTGAGTGCTCTGCCACCCTTCTCCCTTGTCAAAATGTATTTTCTTCTCTTCTTTCCCCTGTAGCTTTCTGAAGATGAGAGTGACCTTGAAATCTCTTCCTTAGAAGATCTTTCCCAGGACCTGGACCAGAGAGAGAAACCCAAGCCCTTGTCTCGCTCGAAGCTCCCAGAGAAGTTTGGCACTGGTCCTTGGGGTTCTGGCCGGCCCAGGGTTCCTGGCTGGTAACCCCAGCTCAGAGCCTGGCTGGCCAGAGGGTCAGCCTTGTCACCTGGCTGGGGCCTGCTCAGGTTCCAACAGAAGAGGCTTCAGGGTCTCTTGTCTACACCAGCAACCAAATTTTCTCCTTGGAGAGAAACAGGGCAGGGAGTAGATATGATCTCTCTGCTACCTATCTGTGAAGGGCCCTGTAAAGTGCCCTCAGTGCCTGGTCAGGTGCCCCCTATCCCATGACTTGAGAGGGGTTATGACAGGATCCCCGAGTAGTTTCCTTCCTTCACCTCCATGTCCACTCTAGAAAAGAGTTCCTCAGACTCTCTTCCCCAGCCTTTTCAAACCTGCAAGAACCGTGTGGAGATGGGTTGTATAGGGAGCTTTTTGGGTCGATCAGTCAATCATTCAGTGATTGATCCAAAGTCAATAGTGAATGCCTACTCTGTACTGCGTCCTCCAGCCTCTCACTACTGAGTTGGGGCGCAGGCAGAGGTGCATGGGGCAGAACGTCTACAGCTAGTGCCAGTCCAGGGTAGTAATCTAGAGGCAGAGGTTAGGATGTTACAGGAGCATACAAGAGGCCACCCAACTCAGCCTGGGGTGATCCTGGAGAGTTCCCAGGAGTTGTGATGTCTGGCAGGTCTGTTCATGAGTGGAAAGGATGGAGGGTGACTTGTCTGGGACCTCATATTCCCAAAGGACTGCACATTTAATTTTTGATATTATTTCCAAAATCAGGTTACATACATGGCCATTGTATTTTTTTAGTACAAAGAAAATTGATTTATTATATGCAGATGTTTAAATATAGCATGATGTTTTTAACTCTGTGGTGTGTATATCATTGTTTTTGGAGTTTTGAGGGGGATGGCAAGGGGTGTGGAGGGAAGTAAGCAACCTGCACCCATTGGGTCAGTCTTGGCCTCTGGGATGCAGTTGCCAAGATGGAGTTACTGAAGAGCCACGCCTGGGAAGGGTGGAGGTGGAGGAGCAGGATTGACCGGGTAGGCTACAGGCAGGGTGTAATGCACATCTGACCATCGGACCATGTGGATGAGAGGGAGGAGGAACCCAAAAGGAGCAGGAAGGCCCCAGACTGCAGTGTGAGTTGGGTCGACGAGTTCTCACCAACCTAGTGGGGAGCTCGAGAGCAAGAGCTGCCCCTCTTGGAAACCTGCAGTGGGCAGAAATGGCCATGCCTCGTATATGACTTGGAAAGTTCAGTGAACCCTGAAAGCCCATTTCATTTCTCCTAGTTGAATGGCAATTTTTTTATTATGCTAATTATTACTTGTTTTATACACTTCTAGAAAGAGCTAGCTGTTCTAAGAATTCAGAATTTTTCATGCATTCCAACAATTGCATATACACATGTATTAAGGATTTTCTTTGTGTTTTCCTTTACAAACTAGACTGTGGGCTTCTGAAGAGATAATCTTATTATCTTTACAAACTAGACTGTGGGTTTATGAAGAGATAATCTTATTTATCTTTCTCTTTAGTGATTATAAGTGTCTGGCACATGGCAAAGGTGCATTGAATGAATGGGTTAACTTTGAGAATTGGAAAATCTTCCACTTTAGAAAAATCTTAATTATTTCTAGCCTATCATTGCTATTAGAAAATAGTCTGAATTCTTGGTAATTGCCTTATTTCAATTTACATTAATTCAGTACACATTTATTGAACATCTATGTATGAGGAACAACCATCCCTTACCTTCGAAGAGTCTGTGGTCTCATTGGAGAGAGAGATGCAAATACGCTAAAAAAATCAAAGACAGGCTGAAAAGCATTATAGACTCAACACAGAAAAGCTGGCAGACTCAACACAGTCTGCCAGCTGGCTTGTGGCTTCCTGACTAGCACAGGAACAATGTCTCTAGGAGTGCCCATCAGTAAGGGATGTTATCCATGACCTAAGAGATAGCAGAAACAAGTGGAGTTCAGAGCAGGACATCCTTTTGGTTTATTGGTGTTTGGTTTACACACACATCTCTCTCCAAGAGCCTACCTCTCCTTCTCCATTGGCTGGAACTATATTGTTGTCCTTGAATTAGCCTGTGACCTAAAACCTGCTCAAAAAGAGAAGCTGCTTTTCCCTGGTAGGCTCCTGATGCTACCGTCATCCCTTTCTTTCTCCCCTGCTCCCTGCCCCGAGGCAGAAAACTTGACATTTCTTTATATGGACCCAAGAGGTAGAATCAGAAAACTATATATTGGATGGCAAAATTTAGCTCCATCTAAGAAAAACTTTCTCATAGACAGAACCATTTGAAATTGGAATAAGCTGCATTGGGGGAATGAGGTTTACAGAGAATACATGTCTCTGGATTAAGCGTCTTATGGGTGCTAGGATTGACGAGAACAAAACATCTCCAGCTTTCATATGCACACCTCCTCTGTCCCCCACCCCCAGCATCTTGTTGAACTGCAGATTCTGATTAGATAGTTCTGAGGCAGGATCTGAGAGTCTAAATTTCTTTTTATCTTTTTTTTTTTTTAAATTGAGATAGAGCCTCACTCTGTTGCCCAGGCTAGAGTGCCATGGCATCTGCCTAGCTTGCAGCAACTTCAAACTCCTGGGTTCAAGAGATCTTCCTGCCTCAGCCTCCCAGGTAGCTCCAGGTGCCTGCCACTGCGTCCATCTAATTTTTCTATTTATAGTAGAAATGATTCTCATTCCTGCTTAGGTTGGTCTCAAACTCCTGGAGATTCTGAATTTCTTACAGGCTTCCAGGTAATGTTGATGCTGCAGGTCCAGGGCCCACACCTGGGATGCTCACGCAACCTGCTATCCAAGTTAATTTTCCCTGATCCTCAGCTTCCTCATAGCTCTGCCTCTCTGAATTGCTATTAGGATTCAGTGAAAGAGCAAGACACATTTGCCATAGACAGTGAAGGTCCCCATCATGGAGACAAAGAAAAGGCTGGCAATTCTTTTCTTAAAGGGAAACTCAGCCATGAACCTCGGCATCTGCCACAGCAAGATTTATTTTGAACTTTGTCGTAGAAAATTTCAAATGTAATATACAACATGCTAGAGGGAATAGTGTGATAAGCCCATATTCTTATTACTGGGTTTCAAACATTATCAACTCAACTCACAGCCAGTCCTGTGTCTTTTATTACCCCCCTCCTCTCCATAGAGCTTCTTTTGACCTCTGGGTGGTGCTGTCACCTGAGCTGGGTCCTGCAGTTGTAGGAAGGTGATGGTGGAAAGCTATTGCAGCGAGCTGAGGGGACCTGGTGGAAGGTGTGGTGGGAGGGCAGTGCTTGATGGTATAAAGAGGCTGCTCAGTGGGGTCAGAGGTTACCAAGAGTCTCATGGGGCTGGGGCTGGGGCAGGTAATTCCCTCTGTGTACCTCAGACCTTTTCCAGAAGTGGGTGAGGAGAGGTGGTGGGGGTTCATTTTTCATCCACCTCTTAGGATTCTGCCAATAAAGTCATGTTTCCCATTCACTGGGTTTGGGCAAGGGAAGTATAGAGGTGCTTGTGCGCCACAACCTAGTTTCTCCCACCACATCCTGATTTTGCCAGCTTGAGCACACTTCCTTTGGCAGCCTCCCACCCCCTGCATGAGCCCTGGCGCTCTGCTTTTCAGTCTCAGGGCTATCCCTGACCCCATGGAAGGATGCCAGTTTACTTGCAAGTGCAGCCTAGAAGTGCAGGAGAGCTGATGCTACCAGGGGAGCCCACAGCCACGTAGGGTGAGAGCTGGTGGGTAACTGCTCCAGCCTTCCCATGCTGCTGTGGGACAACTCTGAAATTTGCTCTGTACCGCTTCTCAGAGAGTCCCCGGTGGGATTGAGTAGTGGTTTCCACAGCGCTTCCTACTCATTAGGGCATATTTTCTGACCTTCCTCTCTTCCATTTCATTTTTCTCAGTTCCTCACTTCTTCCTTTTGTGAGCACCTCTGAGATAAATTAACTTGCACCCAAGTCCTGTCTCTCTCTGTTTTCAGGAGGAACTGAAACAAAAGCAGTGAACGTGTGTGTGTGCGTGCACGTGTGCGTGCGTGTGTACGTGCATGCGTGCTGGTGATAATTACCAATGAGAATGGCTCTGTTCTTGAATATTCATTATTACATCGTATATTTCCAAATGGGTTTTTATATCTATTTTGGAGACTTTATAACATATTACTTTGTTATTTTTATGCTGTTCTTCCTTCCCCATTTTCAAGTACATTTCAAGATTCTTTTGGCAAGTGCATCAGTCAGAGTATATACAAAATTGGTAGGATATATCTAGATATAGGTATTTATAGATATTTGTTAGACTATTCCCCTAATAAGTCCTTCTCATATGAAAGGGGAGTCATTGGTTCACGAGATTTTGGAGGCTGGGAAGTCCCATAATGGACTGGCCACCTGAAAACTGGAGGACCAGGAAACCTGGTAGAGCATCTCAGTCCAAGACCGAAGGTCTGAAACCTGGGGTACCACTGGTATAAGTCCTAAAATTCAAAAGCCAGGAATTCAGATGTCCAAGGGCAGAAGATAGGCATCCTTGCTCCAGAGAGAGGGAGAGAAATTTGCCTTTCCTTTGCTTTTTTGTTCTATCCAGGCCCTCAGCAGATCTATGGTGCCACCCACAATGGGTGAGGCGATTTTTCTCACTCAGTTTACTGATTCAAATGCTTGTCTCTTCTGGAAATAACATTGCAGCCATATGCAGAAATACTATTTTACTAGCTATTTGGGTATTCCCATCAAATTGATGTGTGTAATTAACCATCACAGCAAGATTTTTAAGAGCTGTGGAATGTATGTAACAGGTTATTTAAAAATTAGATCGTAAGATTGATATGGAAAAATTAGAAAGTAGAGATAATTGAAAAGAAAAATAAATTGGAATAACTACCCAATTCAGAGTCAATTATGGTTAATAGCCAGATCAGCAGTTCTCAACCTGTGGGTCGTGACTCCTTTGGACTGTATTAAAGGTTTGCAGCATTAGGAAGGTTGAGAACCATTGATCTAGACGTACATGCCTTGATGAAAAAAATCTCGTTCCTGGGGTTCAGCTATATTTGTTCTTCGCTAGCTTGATTTTCTTCCTTGAAAATAGATTTCAGATGTCCTTACATCAAGACATATGTATCAACATGATTATATTTGATGGCCACATTGTATTCCAAGGTGAAAATTACAAAATTTTTTTAATCAGTCTTTTTTTTAAAAACTTCAGATTGATGTGAGGGTACACTTAGGTTAAAATGTTTGCATTTGTTAGGTAGAGTCCCTGTTGTAGTTGTGTCCCACATGCAGAAGTTAACCAGGCATTTTGACTTTTGCATTTCATAAATCATGAAGTGATTAAAAAATGTGTACACATACCTTTGTGCACTTGAATTAAGATTTTTCTAGAATAAATTCTTGGAAGCGAGGTTGCTGGGCCAACATAATAATGAAAGCCATCCCTATATGCCAGGCACTCTTCCAAGTTCCTTATGAATATTAAGATTTAACTTCACAGCATCTCTTAAGGTGGGTACCATTGTTACGTACATACATTTTACTGACTAGGAATTGAGACACATAGTGGGATTTGCACTGGCTTCAGTCACCAGCGACTGGTGCTATTGGCCTGGGCAGGCTGGCTCTGGAGCCCCAGCTCCTAACCCTATGTACTTTTTTTCTGAGACAGGGTCTTACTTTGTCATCCTGGCTATAGCACAGTAGCACAGTCATAGCTCACTGCAACCTCGAACTTCTGGGCTCAAGGAATCCTCCTTTTCAATAGCTGGGAGGGCACCATGACATCTGGCAAATTTTCTATTTTTTGTAGAGACAGGACATTGTTCTTGCTCAGGCTGGTCTGCTATCCCCTATCCTGAGTACTTTTGTTATAGATTGCCAAATGTACTCTACAAAACTTGAGCCACTTTAGCCTAGCATTTAAACACAAGAAAGCTCATATTTGCATTCCTTTGCCACTGGGGTTATCATTTATCTTTCAATATTTTGGCAATGTGATATGTGAAAAATGAAACTCACCTTTTAAAAAAATGCATTTTAAAGATTTCTTCTAAAATAGTTTTTTTAAATTCCCTTTCCATTGGTCATTGCTATTTTGTCTTTTTTTGTTATGAATTGCCTGCTTATATTCTAAGTCTTTAAAAAAAATTTTAGTTGATACAGTTAACTTTTCTTTGTTGCAATTTTATCTTTTTATTATGGAAAATTTCAAGCATATATAAAAAGTAGAATTATATAATGACCTTGATATCCCTATTACTCAGCTTCAACATTATCAACACGCAGGGAATCTTGTTTCCTGTACAGCTCTCACTAACTCCCTCCCAAATAATATAATTGTATCTGCAAATATTTCTGTATGCATCTCTAAAAGACACTATCCTTTTAAAAACAATCATTATGCCACAATCATGCTACAACAAAAATTAATCATATTTTCTAAATATTGTCAAATATCTATTTAGCATTCACAATTGCTTTCTTTTATCATACATATTTATTTCTTTTAATCTATAGATTTATCTTCCATTTTTCTTTTTTCCCTCCAAACTTCTTCTCCCTCTTCCCCCCCCTTTTCTGCTCAGAGATTTCTATTATTTTTGATGTTGCTAAAGAAATCAGATTCTTTTTTTTAAAATAGAATTCCTCCTAGTCTGGATTTTGCTGATTGATTACTACAGTGGTGTTTAATGTATTCCTCTTTCTTTTGAACTACCTGAAATTTGTAGTTAGATCTAATTATTTGATCAGATTCAGCTTTGTTTTCTTGGTTTTTGTTTTGGCAAGATTCTTCATAGGTGGCGTTGCGTGCTTGCATTAGGAGGCACAGAATGCCTGGTTCTCTCTTCTTATGATGTTCATGGTGACATTGATGATCATTGCCTAAATCTATCTATTGATTAGGAATTTCTAAATTTGTAATAGTCCAAATCTATCATTGCTTTGACATTTACTAGCTAGAAAACTTCTGTAAAGAGACATTCTCTATATCAAACTGTCTGGTTTTCTTAAGGTATAGGTTTGATTCTTTCCCGTTCCAAAATAATGAGTTGGTTTCTCAGTATTTTCATAGGTACCATATAACCTTATATATCATATTCAGATATATTTGATTTGGTTATATCCATTGTAGCTATTGATGCTGAGATTGTCTTACTGTGGCTAATGTTTACCTCTTTAAGTTGGTTCCTGAGTCCCTTTGTCATGACCTTATAGCCTCATACATTTCTTACCCCACACCTAACATACCTAATTTATCCTGGGAATCTTGGTACAGGGACAGGATCTAGCTGTGTGTCTAGGCTGATATCACCCCTTCTGGCCTCAAGTGATCCTCCCATCGTGGCCTCCCAGTGTCCTGGGATTACAGATGTGAGCCATTGTGCCTGGCCAAGGGACATTTTAATACCAGAAGAATAATCATAAGGGTTAGTCTTAAAATAGAAAATAGAATTTCCTAAGAATAGACAATCAGCTCCTCACAATGACACACACCTCTCATTTTCCTTGTTTTGTATTAGAGAAATGAAAACCTGGTTACGGACCAGGGCTGCTCCACAGCCTAGCACTTGGAAACCACCACACTGGTTTGTGTCTGTGGAGCACACCAGCTCTTATGTTCCATGACCGCACAATTCCGTAAGAAAAGAGAAAATTTAATTAGCTATATCTTCTAAGGTAACTCCAACAGTTTCCTTAACTTATACATAGGGATCACATTATTGGACATTTATAATAGGTGTATTGTTATAATGTGAAAAAGTTTTTTTTTGCCTAAAAACTTGAACCCATAATTTAGGAAGCAGAAGATACTTTGGTCTCAAAGCTGCCCTGGTCATGGTGTGTAACTGACATTAAGATTAAGATCACTTTCAGCTTTGGAAACTACAAAGTAGAATTACATCTTATAAGTTGATTCATATACTATAATAAAATTCTAGGTTTATAGAGAATCTGAGTAAAGCAACTTCTAAGGTCAATGGAATATTCAGTGTGATTCTATATCCTTTTTCTCTTCCCTGTGTCTCTTACTTCCAGTTGCTGAGGGCAGTTGAAAAGATCTGTTAGGGTCTTTGTAGACTCAGGTGGAAAGGGTGTGGAAGGAATTGCTCTTCACTTGTGTGGCCTGATTTACATCTGTTTTCAAGCCTGTGGCTGCTATAGGTTAACTCCCTGCTGGAGTTAAAAGTGCATGCTTAACATTTAGGATAATGGATGTGACACAGAGCTGACAGCTGAGGTGTCAATACTTATTAAGTTCTTTAGGGAGGAGCAGGTGTCTCTGGTCTTTGTATTACCCACGTCTGCTCAGAACAGACACTCCCCATCTGCTAAGCTGAATCAGGGCAATCCCCAGAAAGTAGTTGTGCAGGAGTTTCTTAATGCATTATTCCACTTAATGATAAGACAAGATGGAAGAACTAACCCAAGCAGGGGCCAGAAAGAAAAATATTTCAAAGGGATAGAAAGGACCTCAAATAAAGGTCAGATGGTGGTGAATTGGAGGATCTGATCCAGACAAGATATGATGAACGGAATCATTCTGCCATTGGAAATAGCTGATTATCTTTAGATTTTTGTGAAAGATGAAGCTGCTTTATACTCAGTGGAGTCCAACAGTGGAATGGACTGAATGGTCCGAAGGAGAACTGCCCATTAATTCTATGATTTTGACTGGAGTCAGAGATCTTCCAGAGGAGATCAGTGAGGACTGGGGCCTGATTGCTGAGGGTCCATTTAACCCTAAGATTCAATAGCCTTCTCTTTGCATCAGTTGATTACAATAGTCATATGTGGGAAGTGCTTTGGGTTCCCTGATTAACATGATAGATTGGTTTAAAAGCTACCACTGCAGGGCTTGGCGCCCGTGGCTTAACGGGCTAAGGCGCCAGCCACATACACCTGAGCGGGCGGGTTCAAATCCAGCCCCGGCCTGCCAAACAACAATGACGGCTGCAACCAAAAATAGCCAGGCATTGTGGTGGGCGCCTGTAGTCCCAGCTACTTGGGAGGCGGAGGCAGGAGACTCGCTTGAGCCCAGGAATTGGAGGTTGCTGTGAGCTGTGATGCCACAGCACTCTATCCAGGGTGACAGCTTGAGG